>JAQFXV010000489.1:0-21690 GCA_034694065.1 Camisia spinifer
ATATCAACAAATCGAGCCCATAATTACTTTTTCATGATATTTAACTTTTTGTTAATAAATTAAATTATATGTTGTTTTTTAAAAATTTTAAACTACTTGAGCTTTTTCTTTAAATGTAAGCTCTTATAAAAAGAAATATTTTGAAGTAAATTGATTATTTAATCAGTTGATATCACGAAGTTTATTTAAATTATAGTTAAAATTTACAGTTAGAACGAAATTTTGTTTATGCGGAATGATTTAAATTGGGTGTTAAATTATGGTTTTTAGATTCCAAAATTTGAAATTTCGAAGAGCAAAAGTTAGATTAATGCTCATATCCATATGAACAGTTTATATTTGAATGAATTCTTATTTTTATGCATAAAATTTGTTTTGTAAAATACAGTATACACACTATTTTAATTATATTCACTTTTTCAGAGAAACTGATAACTCATATTAGCATTTTCAACGCTTTTACTATAACTTATGAATTGTAAATTAATTCTTAAAGAGCTTGAGAATAGTTGAATGACTTATTGAATTTCTGCCCATTTGTTTATACAAAATAAGTTAGCATAGGTGCGTAACAACTTGTTGTGGGTGGAAGGTTGACAATTTAAGTTACCATAATAAGTTGCTTAATTTATTGATATGGGTCTTAAACGGAAGTAAAGTGTTTATGTGTATAACGGAGTTTAATATCTAATTTATAACGTCTTATCACACCAACCAATTGATTTTGATAACATTCATACATTACCTAATATAACGTTCTTCAAAAATAGTTAAATAATAAAGTTATTAGCAAACGTTTTTCAGGAAAATTAATAACTTTATTGGGTTTAATTTAGTTTTTTTATTGGAACATGTAAAAAAATCCCTAGTTAAGTCTCAAGTAACTGACGTAAGTTACTTAATAATCTTACATTTAATTATGTATTCCTACCTAAAATAGCACTTCACTTTAAATAATTTAAACAGTTCACTATTAAATTTAAGGTGCTTTAAAATCTTGAAAACAAAAAAAAATGTTGCTTTACTTTTAAATAGGTCATTGTTTTTCAAAATTTTCCTAAATAATAATGTAATTAAATTTATTTTATGATGACTTAATGGTAAAACTGTCATAAGTTGATTGATGAGCAATAAAATTTAATGGAAAGTAGAAAAATTAATTATGTTCATTAGTAGGATTGCATTTCTATTATAAACATTTCAAATAATTGATTAGATGAGTTATAAAAAATATTTATCTAACCTTGTTCAGACCTTTCATTGAGATTTTGTATTAAATTTTAGAGTTTTATAATCAAAATTGATAGTTTATTGTTTTCTGATGATAAATTTTTGCTTCAAGGGATTATTGGAATAGTATAATAAATCGAAAATTCTTGAATAACAAAGACTAAAAAACATATTATCCCAAAAGATGTAGTAATCATTAAATTAAAACTTTTATGTGAAGACTGTAAACTCATGATTAAGTCTAAAGAGATTGGATTTTATAATTTTTTTTATAGCTTATTAATAAAACATATTCTGAGTTCCAAAAGTTCATGAACTAATTAAGTGATTAGTTTTATAGGATTGATGAGAAAAGTAATTTTCTAGACTCGCAAAAGGAATTTCCACGATTATTTTAGAATTTCTTGAATTTCCAAAAGAACTTATACACTGATTTATGAAAATAAGCAAGACTACTTCCATCTAAATTTTCAAGTGCGTTTGGATCCAGAAATTTTCAAAATTTGGGAATTAAAAACTAGTCAGATTTAAACGACAATATTTTCAGATTTTTTTATCAAAAATACCTTATTTTCATAAAACTTTATTCTAACCTACATCAACTATTCATGATATATCAAAATAATTTTCGATTAAATTAATAAATTCTTTAAAAAATATGGAGGGTATTTTTATAGGATTATTGGAACTCTATAGAAGTGTAAGTCTCATTTTTGAAAATTTTGTATTTAAATATAATAAATTCGTTATTTTGCAAACTTAAAGTTAATTTGGCTATCATTTGGCTTGACCGAAAAATCGCACACTACGATAATTTATTAAAAAATATTTAAATACAAAATTTTTAAAAATGAGACTTAAACTTCTATAGAGTTCCAATAGCAGAACACCTCAACAACAATCCTACACCAAAAATAATCCTTCAAAAATACCCTCATATTTTTTAAAGATTCTTGGAGCGTACCCCCTGAGGGGACCAAGCCTTGCCATCCCTGAGCTATTCTATTCTAAACAAATATAATTTTCATTTTAGAAGAGTATTTTCTTTGAACAAATTATAAATCATCAAAAGTTGAAAAAAAACATTTTGAACTGTTTTTTGCCCTTTAATGATTGGAATCTAAACCTTATCGAGAACTTTTCCATAAATTTATTGGAAAGATATCGAAGGAAAAATTTGAGGTCAAAAGTTGCTGAAATTTAGGGATTGGAGATCAAGTCTTGATTAATTTCTAAATATTTTCAGTCCATATATCAACCAATAGGTAATTTTTCACTGTATTTCAATTTAGTCTCCACTAACAGCTCAGCTTGAGCTTATCTGATCTGCAGCTCATTTTAGAGGTAAGCTGACGAAATCAGATCAGTTTAGCCGACCTCAGTTCCCTGTTCAGCGTAATGAGCTGAATGCTCACAAATAATTTGATTAACTGTTCAATAATAAATTCTCTTTTATATTTAAATTGAAACATTCGATTAAACTTATTTTCATTATTTCAGTAATGATCCTTTAATACTATCATATTTACTGAAATAAAAGCTTATTTCATTTTCAAATGAAAATTTAGCTATATTTTACTTATATTTTCAAAGACTTATTTAAATCAGCTCAAGCTCAATCTCAGTTCAGCTCACTAGTCAGCTTAGTTTAAGCAAAGGATTATTGAGCTGGTGGTTTTCACTGTTTCAATAAGTAATTAAATGAATAATTTTTGCTCAACTGATTGATTATTGTGTCTCACCACTTCACTGTGAAATTTGTTTCACTTAATTCTTTTCGCTGAATTTCATTTCGATCAAAATATTTATTATAAAACTATCATCTCAATTTGGTTATAATTCATGAAGAATCTTATTCATAAAATTTTTGTCTGATTTCTATCAAGTAGTAATTGATAAATATTAATTATATTTTAGAGATAAATTTTAATAACTTAAAAGTTTAAAAATCAATTTTATTGAACATTTAATGTGATTAAATAAATAAAAATTACTGGTTACTAGAAATCAAGCAAAAAATTTTTTTAATTAAGATTACAAACTTAAAGTATCCTTCAAAAGTTTTAACCGAATTGAAATAATATTCAAAACGAAATAAAATTTTTAACGAAGTGAATTTCAACGAAACAAAATGCAGCTTAAAGTTTTTAGCGAAACGAATCTCCGTAAAATGAAATTCAGCGAAGTGAGGTATAAGCATGAATTAAATTTAGAGCAGATCGCAGCGTGTTTACAATAATGGGCTTGTTCATCAAATAAAAGTTCTGACAAAAAAATGAAATAAGCCTTTTTATCAAAAATTTCAATTCTCTAGGGGTTCATATTTTTTTCATTTTTTCACATTAACAACACAAGGAATGATTCCGATTTTTTGAGTTCAAATTATTAATTAAAGTATGAATTGACACTTTATCTCATGAAAATTTTATTTTGTTAAGATTTTAAAACATTAATCGCGCAGTTGAAATATCAAAAGATAAATATGATCTTTCACATACGATGATGATATATTTAAACCTACTGCAGACAAACGCATTTTGCATTTTAGATGAGTTTTAATAAAAAGTAACTAAAAGTTTTCACTTTCACCTCAGATGCACTTTTATTTCATTAGAGTTAGGAAAAGGGGAAATCTCTGTCTATGCAATTTATTTCAAATTGAATGAGTGCCAAAAATATAACTCAAACCCTTAAGCCAAGTATAACTTAAATGCAAGATTTAATTGAATATTAATCCTTAATCTTTTCGATTCTAAAATGAAATTTTGACAGTTGTATAAAAATTTAATTTAATATTTGTTTAATTGTTGACTAATTACTCATCTTCTATTTTTGAAAATCACTTGACTTTGATCAAAATTATGCAGTTGAACAATGTAACTATTAAACTTATGTTTTTTAATAATTTATTCCTAATTATGGTAACAAAATTAATCTTCAATTTCAAAATAGTCTCTACTCGGGAAGTATAGAAATGATAATTTTTATTTTGATCAATTTGTGTGTTAATCACATACTTCTGAGAATTCAAGGATAGAAATTCCTGGACTTGAAGAAAAAAAATATTTAAGATGTTATCAAAATAGTATTTTATCATTAGTCTATCTTCAGGACGGAAAGAACTCTACAGCTATATGTATGTCTCCTAAGAAGCTTTTTCGGGCAAACATGTTCTGTAAGTTAGTTTTTAAATTTCTTTCGCAGATGTAATTTCTTCTTCACTAACAAACAACGACTCGTATATGAATTGAGTCAAAAAATAGTTACCTTCAAAACCATAGGTAGTATTCCTATCGAAACCAACTTTTATCCAGTAGTGAAACTTTTCGGTGAAAGAGTAGAAGTAAATTCATTACATTTGAGTCAAGGATATCACCATTTGTTCTTCAAGTGAATCCAATAGTTTGACTTTTTAAAAAAAGTCTGATTGAAATACAATTAACAGCTCTTTGAAAAAGTACTTGTGATTTATATTTTCTCCTCTTGTCGTTTAAAAATTATTATTCAAATACGAAATAAAGAAAACACTTCAAGTTTATAACTCATAAGAATTAGTTTGACTGTTGAATAGGATAATAAGAAAACTAAACAATATGTAATTTCAGTGAAGAAATATTGTTTGTGTTGAAGCAAAAAATTTCAATTGTGTTTAATCATAAGGAAGACTTTTTTATTTAGAATAACTTTTAAGCTGTTGAACAAATAATAGCATAGATTTTATTCAAACAAATCATTTATCGTCAATTAAAAAAAATCATATTATAATTTTTGATCATTTAATAATAGATATTTGAAGAAAAATGAGTGTAATTTCTGTAAATGACGTGTCGTTTAAATATAAATCTCAACCAGTTTTGGTCAATATTTATGCCAGAATTCCAGCGAAAAAAATTTATGGGCTTTTGGGTCCGAGCGGAGCCGGAAAGACAACTCTTCTTAAGCTCATTTTGGGCAGGGTTAAAGTTCAAAGTGGAACTGTTAAAGTATTAGGTGGACAAACAGGCATTAATAATAGATTGATTGGTTATATGCCTCAAGACTGTGCACTTTGTCTTCAGCTCACTGTTAAACAAACTCTATTATATTTCGCTAATTTATATAATTTATCAACAAATAAATTCAAAGAAAGGTAATTTATTTTTTAAAATCAATTTTCTCATTAATAAAATTATTTTGAATGCTTTAAAAACTAAACTGTATTTTAAGATCTATTTTAAGTCAATAGAAAATAGAAAAATAACCATTTAAAAAATTCTTATTATATCTCAAGAGCTGTTATCAGATTATTTCGCTTTTATTTAAATGACTTAATCATTGATTTAAAAAATTGTTGATTAAAATTCTTTTGCAATAAAACATTTTAAACACTTTCTCATACAATTAGAATCAAAGAATTGGATGCAATACTTGGTCTCCCGGAAGACAACAAACTTGTAAGTCAACTATCGGGAGGACAACAAAAAAGTATATCACTTGCGCTCGCATTCCTTCACTCACCAAAACTTGTAATACTTGATGAGCCGACAGTAGGCACAGATCCAGAACTGGGCGACAAAATATGGAAATATCTTCACTCGTGTTGTAATGAAGGACTCAGTGTTTTACTTGTGACACATTATACAGAAGAAGCAACTTTTGCTCATAACGTAGGCTTTATGAGAGACGGAAGACTTATCGAAGAAGGAGTTCCCAAACTATTGTTAGAAAAATTTAAGGAAAATAGTTTAGAAAATGTGTTTCTTAGGCTTTGTAAACATCAGGGAAAGCATGCTTTGGAACATTCGAAAAATTATGATCGAAGGAAAAGTTTTTTCTATCCAGAAGAAGAAGAAAAATATAGTTCTGTTCATATATTTGAAAATTTCTCAATTTTCTGGATTTTGTTAATATTAATTCGAAGAAATATTAATAAATTTTTTCAGTATAAACTCATATTTTTGGTCATCTTTTCTCCAGCATTTCAGACCCTTTTGATGTGTTTGGTTTTCAAAGTAGATTCAGTACCGGTAAGTCAAATATGACCTTATAATACATGAGCCATTATTTCTCAGCTGACTTACAAAACATTTAAAAAATTTTGTTTGACCTCCAATTGGAATAAAGTTAGGCTTTTGTATATTGGGTTGTAGTTTACTTTCTGAATCAATAAATTTAATATTAACATAATATTGAATCTTTCACTTCACCTCAATTAAATATCTATCAAACTTAGAAAAAATATCAGTCTATGAATATTAATTTTGAAGTTTTTAAGTGCTAAACAGCGTCTTTGACACTGGCCTGCGTGCAATTTAAGGTAAGTCAAGTGAAATTTTTTAGGCCTGTTTGAGATTCAGATCAATTTAATTACTTATTTATTTAAACACCCCTTTAAAAATGCTACATTATTTGGTGGAACATTGAATATTGCATGTTTATCAGTACTAATAAAGATATGCAATAATCACATAAATCGCTGCAAATGCATCCAAATGTCAAAAGTAGTTATTGCCTCGAGACAGATAAATTCTTTCTATTTAAAACGAATGTTTTATTGCGCAATTCTGATTGAATACTAATTTAGAAATAATTAGCATTAGTGCAATACGAAATGGTCCACTAACTATATCTGTGAACTCTATAATTACCAACTCTATCTCAAATTTTGAGCAAACACTATACCCTTTCTCGAGGAAAAAATTAACTAGCGAAACGATGCATTTTGCATGTTAATATCACCGAAAGTGAAACCTTGATGATCGCAGTAATTTGAGATAAAGTTATTGACTTAAAAAAATGTTTTTTAGACAACAAACTGCAAAAAAATTATCTTTCATATCAGAATAGTTTTGACTTCCTTTATCTTTGAGAATTTCTGAAACCAGATTTCTTTAATCCCCACCTGACCCCTGGAAATTGAGCTTAATTAAAAAAAAGTCTAGTGTTATTCCATATGAATTGTAATGATTTGTATTTTAGGAAAAACCCATCTCATTAAATTATGATCTTGAGATTCAATTTCAGTAAAAAACTAATGAGACATTAGCATTGAGAAGTTATTTAATGAACTTGAGATAACAACCAATAGTTGAAAATCTATTCGATTGTCTAAATCAAAACATTTACTGTTTGATAATGCAAACTGACATCATTTATCATTATATTATGAATAAGGAGTTTTCTTTATCTTTATCTATAAGCTAATAATGTGTTAATTGGAATCTCATTTAAATAAATTATTCAACTCATAGTAACGCTTATTACAAAAGAATTGTAAATGAATTGCTGAAGGGCTTGAGATTTAGTGATTTATTGAATTTTCATTCATGAGAGGGATTTTTCAAAAGTCTGAGAACTGAGTTGTTTCTGAGAATTATTTATTTCATTCAAGTCTAGTTAGTGTAAATTTTTGAAAAATCACAAAAGAATGCACCAAAAAACAAAATTCATAATAATTTAGTGTTAAAAAACGGACACACATTTGCTTTTGTATTATTCCTGATTCACTGATGAAACTTATTTAAGTTAATTTTTTTCAAATTAAGATAAAAACAGCTGTATTTAATGGAGACTCAGAACCAATTTATAGCAAGAAATTCATTAACTCAATAAAAAAGATCGACTTATATTACGCTAAAATAACTGAATACGACTCAGAAGATTCAGCAATTGATGCCGTAAAAAAGGGTTACGCAACTGCTGCTGTACTGATGGGCAAAAATTTCACGAATTCATTAGAGGACAGAATTTTCGATTTCGAAAACATAGATAACGACACAATAAAAGACAGTACTATTCGTATTTTTATCGATAACTCAAATTATATTTACGCCCAATTTCTGATCGATTCACTGACACAAACGATATGGCAAATGATATCAGAAATACTCGTTGAGAATGGGAAACAACGGGTTTCAGTACCTGTTGAACTCGTTGAGACTATTTATGCGCCCGATTCTAAGTTATCAGATTTTTTACTCCCGGGTTATATGATTGCATTCCTTTATTTATCACAAGTTACTATTTCCTCACTATTACTGATTCAGGAGAAAAATGATGGACTTTTTGATCGGGCGATTGTGGCCGGAGTTGGACATCAGGTCATATATTTGTCACATTTTCTCACAGGTTGTTTGATGTCATTGATTAACGTTGTTTTGATGTTTATCATTGCCTTTGTCTGGTTTGGAATAACTAATTATGGTTCATATTCATTGATTATAATTTTGGTTATGACACAAGCGGCTAATGCAATAGCAACAGGTAATCGCTTAAAGTTATCAATCTCTTATATTTACATTTCCTTTTAAGTACATCATTTCAAAATTAACAATAACAAACTATTTTCATGCTTGTCTGGTAAAAAAAGAAAAAATTGATTTCGTGTTGTTGTATAATAATTACTGACAGGATATAATACATGTTCGCCGAGTAAGCTTATCTTGGTTTGTCATTAAAATAAGCAATTTTTTTATTCGGGAGGGTAAATTTAGAGTGAGCAAAATTAAAGTACTACTAATAATATTGGGATATTTATTAATCATCTCAGTTGATTAAAAACTATACACAAACATAACAAACAACTTCTAAAATGTCGCACAATATTTAAACCATACTTCTTAAATGCACCTGTCAAACCGACCTTGAATCTCTCAAACCAACTTTCGAATTGTCTTATTTTTAAGCCACTTCGGCGATACATTTTCAAGTGACTTGGCTTAGAAAAAAAATCACTCCAGCAACCTCGCTGAACATCCCTTTATTAATTTTTGTTATGATCATTTACTACTGTAAAAAATCAATCATATAACTCATGATTAATTTAAGAATATATTACAGGTGAATAACAGATTTATTTGATAAAACTTGTCTCAAAAGTATATAATTCTAATCTATAATTATTAAATAAGTTGACGGTCGGAATTACATGATGAAACACGGAGTGTAATTTTATTTTTCTAGCATCTACTTTCAATGAATTTAATTTCCCTTTCAAAATCAATACTTCTTTATAGATAAAATAGAAATGTTAGTGACTTAAAAATGAGGGATTTTTAAAATCATATTTACTCGTTATAAACACTTTTTCATTATTTAACTTTTAATTTTAAAATATAAACCAAACTAAGCTTACAATAAGTATTTTAATGTTTCAAATCTTAAAGTATAAATTTTTGGATGGATTATTGATTGCGAATTAAAACTACAAAACATGTTTTCAAGTTTAATGGAAAAAATTCTTCCTATTATTAATAAACTATTTTGAATTAATTTAATTTCAGGTTTATTGATATCATCGCTATGTAATGAAAGTTTTGTTGCTTTCTTCATTTCACTTTTCATCACATTATCTCAACTTTTTACAAGTGGGGCAGTTTTTCCCATTGAAAATGTTGATCCGAAAATACGCATGTTTTTAAGTCTAAGTCCAATTTCAATGCCAACTGAATCATTACGCAATGTGATGCTTCGTGGATGGAATATGAATTATCTGCACGTGTTTCATGGTTTCGCAATAAACGTCTTCAGCGGTCTTTGTTTTATAATTATTGCGATTTATGTATTCAGACGAAATTTTTGAGCAATTATATTGTTAAATATAGTTATTATGTCACAGTTTTCAATCTCTATAGCTCTTCAGTAAAACTTCATTATACTCAAAATGAATATAAATACTAAGGAAAATATAGAGAACCACCTCTTTTAAGTTTATTAATTTTATAAATGAATTCTAAAGTAAATGTAATTAATATTCTCCATTAAAATGTAATTTAATTATTGTTAGTATTCATTTGAATCGCATAACAATAAATTTTTACTGAGTGACTTCACCTTTTTTTTATCAAGGTTAAAATAGTAATTTAAAAACAAATTTTTAAGTGATTATGCTTAATGGTTTATATTTATATGTGTTATATGTCTTCAATTTACATTATTTTTTTTCATTGAAACTTTAGTTAACTGAAGATTTATATTTGAAACATTTTTGAATAATGTATTCGAAATTCAGCATTGAAATCATAATTATTATCGAATAGATAACCATTATTCAACTTCAGCGATTGAGAAATTTTTCATTACAAACGTTTAAATGTATTTATTTCTCATCATAAATGTATAATTTGTTAAATTTTTGAACAAAATATACCAATGACGCCATTAACAAGATAAATAAAAGTATGCAATACTCTATAATTAAAAAGGTTTCTCCATTAACAAAACCTTCAAATTTTAATTTGGTGATATTGGTGTTCAGGGCTATGCTTCTTCACTTTAAACAATCAAACCTTCTTTCCCATAACTTCACCTCAATTTTAGAATACGATAGTCTATAAACAACTATAACTCTTATTTCTTAGAAAATTTGATTTTGTAAAAGTTTTTTTTCATGAATTTTTGATTTGTTGCTCTACATTATTTCTATTATATGCTTAATTTTATATCAAAAAATTACATAATAAAGTAAAGGCATATAATTTTGAAAATTCCAGAAAATTTACATCAAAATTTATTGCTTCGAAATGAAAAGCTCAAATCTTGGAAATAAATAAGATCATTAAATCAAATTCGATGTTAATTTCAAATAAATTAGATTCTAAGTTAAAAATGAAGAGAATTTCCAAAGAATGAATTGTTTAAACTTATAACGATCTTATATCTAAAGTTGGTTTAACATTTTAAACTAATAAATTTAAAAGATGTTATAAACAGAGTATATAATCAGGCTTTGATAAAGGTAAGACTCAATTTTCTTTATAAAAACATAATAACACTTCAAGGCTCTTTTTGCACTTTCTCATTGATAAAGAGTTTTAAAGATCCTCATCGATTATGTATATCATAATTGGAAAAGCTTTGCATAACTTGCTGATTAAAAGCTTTCCGCTTTCTGTGCTTTTTCACTTTCTCATTTAAGCTTTCAATAAAAAATATAAAAATTAAAGTTTATTAAGTTTTTCAGAAATCAACAAATGAGTTGGCATAAGTTTAAGAGACTTTGTTATTTTTTTATGGGAGGTCAAAATTGAATCATAAAAGCATTGAAACCAAAAATGCATTGAAACTTACTTTTAATTAAGGGAAGAATTAAGGAAAGATTCGTCCTTCTGATAGTTTTATCTTATCGATGGACTTCTTCCACTCTAGACATAAGGTTTTTTACATGAACTTTTGTTATGTAAATATTATCATCCAAATTACATGAATTTTCTATATATTTGTTTTTTATTTTTCATGCAATTCATTCACTGAGATTTCATTTACAGAAAAGAATTTTTTTTCAATAACACATTCACTTAAATAAAACATTTAAAGCATTCAATATCAAAGTTGGGAAATTTCAGTTTCCTTCATATTTAATGGTGAATTTTCTTTAGTTTTAATTGAATTCGAATCACCCAAAAAATATTTTTTCAGATTAGATTGTATTTTAATAAATGGTGACTCGAAAATAAGTGAAAAAATAGCGCCTAAAAAGTATGACATTAATAAAACACCAGAAAATGAAGATATAATCGTAAAATTCTTCATATCAACTAAATCTCTTCTCGATCCCCAATATATCCATACAATCCAAGCATGGGTTAAGTATACGGAATATGTTAATCGGGATAAAGGTATGAATGCTTTCCACGAAAGAAATCCATTAATGAAACCTCCGTTTCCTGAAATACACATCCATATAAGTGTTGCCATATTTATAGCCCAAATAAATCTACTGAAAGGATAAAAGAAAGCAGAAATCGTTCGGTTATATGATTCTCCGTTAGACCAGAACAGGCTGTTATATATAACAATTGCGAAACTAATAAGTAATAAATTCCAAATCAATATTTTCTTAAGCTTTGAAAAAATAATAATAGATATTAAAACTTGATCTAAAACAAATCTCTATAATTTTACGTTTGTTAGAATTTTGGGGCGAATTTTGAAGATAACATAACCGAATGCCAGTCCTGTAAAATAAACTGATCCGTGAGGCCATGGCTTCCAAAAAAAGTTCTTGAAAAATTCATTCCATTTGATGTCATTGAGCATCCAATCACTGTTCATTCAATATAAATAACAATAGTTGTCATTTCTTGTTTTGACATTGAGAAAGTTCGATTGATTGAATACCTTCTTGTAGTGAAGACATGAGCGGGTGGGAAGTCATTGATAAATACGATGATTGATGACATTGAAAGGAATATGATTATGATTAGTGTATTAACTGTTAAACCGAATTTAATATTTTTGTGCAATGCTATTATAACTATCAATGAAACCCAATGAAATTGCATATCAGTTGCAATAAACCAGGTATGTATTCCACACTATATTAAATAAAACTATGATTTAATTATATATTCAGCAGTTAACCGTTCAAAATCGTATTCAATAAAATAATAATTTTCGAAATGTCTAATTACTAAGAATAATACAGTGTTAGTCTTAGACATTTCGAAAATTATTACTTTCAATCATGTCAGGGATAAAATCCTGGTTAAGATTATATATGAGTATAATTGAGAAGGCATAAATATAGATACACAAATGGAATTTAAGACGGATAAGATACCTTCGGAGCTTCACACCTTCCAAAGATTTTGAATTGAATTTGTTAATATTTATACACGTTGTACACTCAACATAAGATTATATCCTGTGTGAACGTGTTTAATAAATTTTGAGAAAGTACTTCTTAGCAAAAACTCAAATTTTATAGAAATAGCTTTTTCACTTATCCAATAGATTATTAAAAACAATTGCTACCAATTTAGATAAGTGATAATTGAATTACTATTACTTTTATTCTCAATATTTCTGTTAATGAAATTTTGAGAATCAGGCATAAAAAATAGAGAAAGGGAAAAAATTTGTTATGCTGAAATCGAAAAATCTGAAGAACCCAAACTATTTGTTCTGTTGCAGCAATGCTTCAGAAAAATCACGATCATGCAGATGACATTATTTGACAAGTCTTAATCTGATTTGATTTAAATTTGAGCCCAAGGCTATAAATTGATCGGTTTATTTTGGGAAAATTTCCATAATTTGTGACCATAATAGACTAATATGATCTCAAATTATTTTTGCATGAGAGGTACTTCAGTTATTTATTTAGAAAGTTGTTCAACTGGAATTCACTGAAAAACTACTTTATGTATTTTTTGTGTTTATAAAGGGATTGGAAAAAATCTATTTTTACCATCTTTGTCGTATCGAAGAATGTTTGCAAATATAGTAAATTTTGCCACCAGTTTGTGTGACAATTATTAACAATCGGTGAAATATGTTGATTCCAAACGGGTCCCGAACCAAACAATGGTATTAATGTAGTTAAAAGCATAAATATTGCCAATTGTGGTGTAAGGCGTACGAAACGAGATATAATATAACCTGCTTTACTCAATTGATCATTCTTTCCTTCTGTATATTTCATTGTCACAAACATTGTTAATAAACCGCTTTTTAATTGACAGATATATGATTAATAAATTAACAATTATAAGCTTTTCAATTAAACAGTTGGATATTTCAAGTTCATTACAAATTAGTTACCTTATAAAGAAAAAAGTTTCCACACCATAGTAAGCCTGTAGTAATAATTGATTTTGTGGTGCACTCAATAAATATTTCAATTCAAATATGTTCCCTTTAGAATTAAATGAGTTTATTTTAATGTTAAAGCAATATTTTTCTTTAAATAGAACTATTTTTACTGTAATTTCCCCAATATGTCCATTCAATAGAGTGCCCGAATATCACCCATATTATTGTTATAACTCTTATGCCATCAATGCATGAAAGTTCTTGACGAGTATTAGTTGAAAATAACCTCTTTAAGTTATTTTTAAAATCAAAAGACTCTAAAAGTTGTCTATACTTCGAATTTTCTGTAAAATACAAAAAAATCTTTTTATTTAAAAGAAAAGGGAACGCGCTGTAAATATTCAAAAGTAATGAATCCTATGAGAAAAACTATTCCAACTGTTAATAGATTAATATTTTGATATTCAAGGATTGATGAAATAATGGTTCGAATTATCGTAACTACTATTCAATAAAGAATAATTAGAAGGATAAATCAGTGATGAATGTCATTTCATTGAAAAGAAGAAAAATTGATATTCGGATGAAAACATCATAATATTAATATATTATATTATATTTTCAATAACTTAACATAATAGAAAATGATAATACTTTCAATTCTTGAAGTTTGCATAAGAAATGTCGCCAATAAAGTTGATAAAAGAAATGTCGTCACTACTAAACTATTGAAATTATTTTTAAACAAATTAATTTTGAAGGTTTAGTATTAATTGAGCTCAATTCACTTACATTGCAAATATTTGAATTGAATCAATTTTTACGATTTTATGAGACTCACAATTCACATCTTTCAAAATTAGTCCAGAATTTCTCAAACCTTTAACAAAATAATACCATTTAAGGACACAAAATATGATTTTTAAAAATTCAATATTACTTTCTTTGGCTAAAACTTTTATATCAGTTTTAGTGCACTTATTCGGTACACATATTCCAAGTCTGACGAAAAACCAGTATAAAAATGATGCGTTTTTCGATAATTTGACAAAAACATTATTTCCACTTTTATTTACAGAATCCGGTAAAACATTTAATTCATGAAAGAAATTGTGATGATTTTTAATAGGTTTTGGCAATGGAAACGACATATCAATTAAACAGTATTGAGATTTTTCAATCACATTATTTGGTATAATAGACATGCATTGGTCGTAATCACCGAAATCAGTAAGAGTTCCTTCAAGAAGACCAGTCGGCGGAAACTTTCCCCAAGAGTCGAACATTTGAAAAGCCCAGTCATCTAAGTTTTCAAGCAATTTAAGCGAAGTGAAAATACTTGCTTCACATTCTCTCGAAATATTTGCTAATTTAACTTGTGTTTTAAGATATTCTAACTCAATAGACAAAGGATTGAAATCTAATCCATTTGAAGCATTCACTAATTTTTCCCAATAAGCAAAAGAAGTAGTATTTATACAACAGATTTTCAACAAAATCACAAATAATACGGAATATTGAGTTAATTTGATATCCATTTTGTAAAATAACATTTAGCTTTCAAAAGATCCTTTTAAAAAAAACACATTTTCCGTTTAACAGTTTCTATCAATCTATTGCCAACTCATATAAAGTAAAATTTTTATCTTTAACAGAAGAATAATTTTGGGTTAATAGTGGGATAAAATAGGCAAACACTGGTCTCAAGGTCTATCATGAATGAAATGATCACAAAATAATGTGAAAAATTAACATTCAATGAAACATTTCTAGATTGATTGACTTATAATTTTAAAAACAAATTCAATTTTCCATCAAATTACTTCATAACGTATGACTTAAACGTATAAAAAATGGCTAATTTCTGAAGTTAAATTTGATAATCATTATAAATGTGATTAAATTATGCCTTTCTATCAAATCAAACTCGATTATAAAAAATGAATTTTTCCATAAAGTAAAGATTTATGAGTGGATTTTGTAAAATTCAATTTTTAAGAAGTGTTTGTGAATTATATTGTTTACTGACATAACAATATTTCGGTCAAATGCTTAGAAACAAAGATGAAGTTCTATACAAATAATAAATTTAAGATGAAGTATTAGAAAAATATTTACTTCATAGCTATGCAAACACAATGAATTCTTTGACGTATTGAAAACCCCTTTCGCTTATTAACACAATTCGTTCGCATTGCCCTTTGATCTCACATAACATTGAGTTAATAAATAATTACATACTTTCTCTATCCATTCAATCATTTTATACAATAGTTGTAATTTGTAAAAAAATTTCTACATTATTGAGACCAAGAGTTAGCTATCATTCATTCTTAGATTTGAAGGCAATCCGTTATATTTTTGTTGCGAAGGAGAAAACATTACAATCATATGAATTTATTCTTAATTCAATAGGAAGTTTTGAATTTCATTATTATGCACTCTAAAAATTAGCTTAAAAATTGGCGCTAAATTAATTATTCAATAAAACTATTTCTTAGATTCAATATTGTGTGTTATGATGAATAATAAAAAGAATGCTCGGAAAAATGCTTTAATTGTCAACAATCATTATCATTGAAGTATAAAATATTACTTTCAAACTTACAATAATAAATAAATATCAATAGATAATAATTCTTGAATTTATTAAATGTTCTTTTCCATCAATTTTTCTATAGATGTTTGAAAATAAGGCAAACTCAGTAATCAAACTCTTGTTTTTGGTGAGAAAAAAATGTTGGGCTAATTTTGAGTTTAAACCAGCCGCGATAGCTCAGTGACTATATGCGTTGACTCGACCCTTGGCTCTTAATTGAGCTTATAACACAAGTTATAACTTATAAGTCTTAGTCTGAATTATATTTTCATGTTTCGACAGTTGTATTCCAACAATATTTAGGTTTGAAAAGTTTCAATAATTTTAATTTTTTAACAAAAATCAAATTCATTAAATATTATTATTTTTTAATGGATAGACCGGCAGAGACTAAAAACTTGTAAGCTCTAATTTTTTGAAAATTTTCTGATAAGTTGTTGAATTAATTCTATTTTATTAGCATCTCATCTTTGCATTTAATTTAAAATTATTCCATTATTTTATTGCTTTCAAGTAGGATCAACATTGTTAAATCCAATTGCCAAATACGAACATTTCTTGCTAATTAATAATGAGCCTCAGGGTAGTAATAGTGTGAGAATTTGCGATCTTAGTACTTATATTTCCTTACTTTCTATCTTATAGTTCATAAAAATTTTCCATTTTAGACTTGAATTCAATTACAAAATCAAAATATTTTCTACAATTAAACAAGATTTTTTCTGAATACATATTTTTCTATACATCTCTAAACTCTGTCTATTTATTAATTTTGCACCAGAATAATTTCTTAATGGATTGAATTAATATAATATTACTGTGACTTTTCGATTTTTCAACATGTGCTAATCATATGGTATTATTATAGAACATTTTTCGACTATGAAACTACTGCTTATTTTGAAAATCAATTTTAGAACATTTTCAATGATAGTAAGATAGAAAATAATTTTTATAATAATGACTAAATTTTTGAAAATAAAGTTAAATTTTGTTTTGACTGAGTTTTGACTGAGTTTTTGAAATCATAAGTTTTCAAAATATATTGAAGAATATTTTTAAAAACATCATTATTAACTTTAAAAAAAATTCACGAGAAATATATTTTATAAGTATTTATTTAACATAAAAATTATCTAAACGGGATTTAGTGTTAGAATGGGTTACAAATCGTTCTCACGTAAATTAAAGTCACGTCTGAATTTTTTAGTTTAAAGTTAATTAATTCTCAAGTGAAAATAACAACACTTTTGCGTAGTTGCTGACAGTGTATTCAACAAGAGTCAACATCGACTAAAATTGCCGCTAAAATATAAACTATAGATTTATAAATACATTTCGTTATATGTGGTCATTAGCGATTAATACTGAATTAGTATTCATCGACACTATAAGTTGAATTATTAATTAGATGATTTAGATAGTTTAGAAAACACTTTCCTTTTTTCATATAAATAAACATATTGATTAAAAATATCAATTGAATCAGAAAATACGGAAAATGAATCAGTTACAAATGAGTTAAAAATTAAATGAAAAACATTTCAATTATTCGAAATTGAATCGCTTGAGGCTAACATTTGACGTTTTCTTACACTTATGAAAGTTAGTTAGAAAAGTCGAGAATTTTCACATATTAAAATAATGTTCTTTTTTAAAGACACATCAATGTGAGCTCATTCAGCCTTGAGCTTACTGCTAATTTTATTTTATTTTTAATTGATAAATGAATATGTGTTGAATTCAAGATTTTGATGTTGAGTGTTTTAATAAATATTCAAGTGTCACATAATTTAGTGACAATAGTTAATCTCAATTTGATAACCTCAAATAGAAATTTTAATGTATTGATATATTTGACTAGTGCAGATCATTAACTATGTAACTAGCAAAATGGAGACAAATGAGAATGACAAATCAGAAAGATGAGAAACTAATCGAGGGGTGAGGTGGGGTTCGAAAAGATTTTACTTTATTAGCTAACTTATTTCTTGTACATCCGTTTCTAAGTTTTGATTATTTATTAATATTGATTGAGGAAAAATTCTAAATTATTCAATCATTTATAAAATTGACGATAAATAATCAAGGTTTTAACATATATAGCATAATTAAAAGGACAAACTTAATTTATTTAATAGTACAACAGAACATAGAAAAAATAATTTTAGATGCTGTCAATTTTTCATTAGATTTGAAATGGAAAAATAGGAAGTTAGTTATAATTAAAACTCATGAATAATTTACACCAAAAATATTCTGAAAGAACTTAACATAATATGCATATAAAAGACTTTCGTTATTTTTCAATGAAAACTACAGCTCAATGACTTACAGTTAGAGAAATAAATGAAGAGCGACTTTGATTATGTAATCACTTGTTATTCGCTAAAAGTTTTTCAGTATTTAAACTAATTTCTAAATTTTTTGCATCAATTTTATGTTTTTTAAAATTTAAAATATAGTCTTTCAAGTATTTCTGCAATACAAGGAATGGTGACTCAAATATAAGTGAAAAAATTCCACCTAAAAAGTATGACATCAATAGTATTCCACAAACTAATGATAAAATCGTGAAACTTTTCATATCAACCAAATCTCTTTTAGAACTCCAATATATCCATACAATCCATACGTGTGTCAAATATACTGAATATGTTATTCGAGACAATGGTATGAATGCTTTCCACGAAAGAAATTTATTAACGAAACCTCCGTTTCCTGAAATACACATCCATATAAGTGTTGCCATATTTATGGACCAAATTATTCTCGTCGATGGATATAAAAAGGCAGAAATCCATCGATTATAAGGTTCTCCTTCAGCCCAAAATAGAGTGTCGTATATTGTAATTGTGTAACCGATAGCCAAAAGCATCCAAATTAAAACTTTATTTACCTAAATAAGAGTTAATCATAAATAATTTCAAAAAATTGAATGAACTTGAATTTACTATACATTTGTTAACTTTATTTTGAGATTTTTATAAACAATATAACCAAAAGCGAGTCCAATGAAAAAGACTGATCCGTGAGGCCATGGCTTGTAATAAAAGTCAGGCACCCATCCATAGTCATAAAAGTAACTGAAATATCAATGAATAATTATTAAAATTTAAAAAAGTTTTTAAATTCCTAATAAATAATTACTCTCTGCCCGTCATGATAAGCCCCGGGGGATAGTCGTTGATAAAAATAAGAATCGCTGATATAATTGTAAACAACATTATTATAAGTACATTAATTATTAAACCAAATTTAATATTTTTATGCAATGCTATGATTACTAAGAATGAAATCAAATGGTATTGCATATCATTAGCAACGAACCAAGTTTGGAATGCACACTATTATTATATGAATATTAATTTTAGATTCTTTAAAAGTTAAGCTTAAAAAAAACTTTACTGTATTTTTGGGGTCAATAAGATTTTGCACATATAGAATATTTCGCCACCAGTTGTTATAACAATTATTAACAATTGGAGACATATATTGGTTCCAAAGGGGTCCCGAACCAAGTAATGGCAACAAAAATATTATAATTATAGTGATCACCAATTGTGGTGTTAATCGTATATAACGTGAGACCAAAAATCCTATTTTACTGAACCGATCAATTTTTCCTTCAGTCCATTTCATTGCTATATAAGTTGTTAATAAACCACTAATAAATTGGAAAATATTCAATAACATTGAGTGAAAAATTCTTGATTATTATATTACCTAATGAAGAAAAAGGTTTCAACACTATAATATGCTCGAAAAATTACTTGATTTTGAGCTGCGATGAATATGTTTTTCATTTCAAATAATTTTTCTTTAAGAGAAAATTTTATTTTAATGAATTGTTTTTAAAAAAAATCTCTAGTGTTTTAAAATAAAATTACTATAATTTCCCCAATTGAATGTCCATTCAATGGTATGTCCGGTTATAATCCAAATAAGTGTAAGAACTCTTATGCCATGAATGCAAGAAAGTTCTTGACTCGATTCATTTGAAAATAGTCTTTTAATATTACTTATGACAGAAAATGCTCTTAATATTTGACGATGTTTTGAATTTTCTAAGATGCAAAAAAATTTGGAAAGTATAACAAAAGAAAAATATTGTACAAAAAATCAATAAAATGAAACTTATTGATAAAATTTAATGCAAAATAGTTTTTAAAAATGAATTTCATGTAAACTAGTCAAAAGAGAGGAGAGTAATTTACTCGAGTGTTTTCGGTTTCTAATTATACTTGTACTCACGAAAAACTTGTGAATCTGATTTGAACTTTAGTATACCGCGCGCTCTCACTAATACATAAAATTTAACCTTTAGTGATGGCACTTTTGGGACACTCAATATATGTGGAAGTTTTAGGAGTAAAACAAAATATTCATTTTGCTCAAAAATTCCATTCTTTCTCTTCCCCTATACTTATTATTGATCTGAATGTTCATTTAAAAATTATAGATCTCGAGAAATATAGCGTAACTCAGCATTGACATATTTAATTGTCATTGAATTCAATCAGGCTCGACAATGGAAATTTTTGAGAGTGTATTTGATGAATGAAATTTTTGACAGAGTGAGTATTTGAACGATGTTTTTTAAAATGTATGTCTGCAGAAAAGATTTTACATCAAAAGATTTGAGATATAAGGTATGCATAAGTTGAAAATAATAAGATCAGAACTGAGTCATATAGCCTTCAAAAATCCTAATAATTTTGATCTAAAATTTTAAGCTTAGAATTTAAACTTTTTTGTTCATTATTTATCAATAGTAAAAGTTAGAGCTTATCATTTTCAATTAAAATACGTATGAATAATAAAAGTTGTAAAAAGTTCAAGCACTCAGATTAAACTTTCTTATCAAAGAGTTTGTGATTTTTGAAGGCTATGTGACTCACTTTTTACTTAACCATAGATTTTACTTTATTAGGTTTTTGGACCCTTTAAAATAGAAAAGTTTTCTGCAGACATGCATTTTACAAAACATCGTTCATTTGATGAATAAAAATTTAGACTAAATAAGCTCACCCAACTCATCAGGATTGTTTGAATTGAAAAATTATCAGTTTAGCATTAAATTTTGTAAAAAAAATTTTTAGCCTTCAAAAATCAATATTAACATTTTTATCTTACTTTTTGTTTTCAAAACTTGTGTTAAAATAGTTGAAATAATAGTCGTTAAAATAAATGCTATTATCGTAAATCTATTGGGATTATTTGAAAAGTAATCAAAAGTTTAGAAAATAATAATAGAAATTATTTTAATTTTACATACATTGCGAACAATTGCATCGAATTGAATGTTGTATATGTTTTAGTTTCACAATTCACATCTTTCAAAGTTA
>JAQFXV010000490.1:0-21679 GCA_034694065.1 Camisia spinifer
AATTAATATAATCTAAAATTTATTGCCGAGTATTTGTTCTGATCCGAGAAATAAACGTAATTCAGTATTTATTTGAATTTAAATTATAATCACGAGAAAACCTTTTCAACAATTCGATTACTATATGTGTAATATAAATATATTTTGCCATAAAAAGAAAATAGGTTTAATTCTTGATTATCTCGCACTTCAATAATGAAAAACAATTTGATACTAAACTTTGAAATATAACTTTAATTGAGTATTCGAATACAGAGATACCCAAAACTAGTTCTCAGAGACTAAAAATTTAATCTTTGTTCTTAAAGAATAGTTTGTGATTGAAATTAAAAATTAAGTTTATTTATGAAACAATTTATTAAAAGTGTAGTAAAGACTGAGCCCTGTCTCAAATGGTTATATAATAGTTTATGAAACTTAATCCCTAACCAATAGTTAATTTGGTTTTAGTTCAACTATATCTTTAAAAAGTTGGAAAGCTTTAATAATTTTATTTCTCAAAGAGTTTTAAATTTAGTTTGTATTTACTTTATGTTAATTTGCTTTTAGGAATATCTTGAGTATGAATACAATCAGAATGAAAAAGCGGACGGATTGAAAAATCCATCACAAGATTTAATGAGAATTCCGCTCTGACTTTATTATCAAACTAAATAAATTACTTGTTTAACCAAATATTTAATTTATATTTTTGTCATTTATTTGTCATGCATTTGATTTTCAAATATCAATAAATTGAAGTTTTAAAAACTTATAAATTAAAGTGCATTTTAAAAAAGTGTTTGGACCTAAGCCTAACCAAATTAACCTCATCTTAAATACTTAAATTACTGTACTCTTAAAAACCCAGTGCACACATTATACCAATAACTTTATTGTGCATTTTTCATTCAGCAAAAGTGAAAATATAGACATATTAAGACTTCAAAAACAATGTTGAAAATGCAAAATTATGAATGCGCCTTTGATTCTTGCCCTTCAATGATAGAGAACTCAAAACTCAGTTAACTCTTTCTTAAAACCTTTGGCAAAAGTAATACAGTTTTTAGTAATCATTCAAGGATTATAAGCAAAAATGAAGTTATTTTCATACGATCCTAATATTAATTAGGTTACCTTATATTTTTTCTTCGAGTTTGATTTTCATTCAAGATATTTCAATAACCTGTTTTACATAAGTTCATAGTTCTTGTACTTAAGTTTTGGTCCTTTCATCTGATTATACCTTTATCTTGAAATTAATATAAACCTTATTAACCTATTCAAATGAAATGAATTTTTTTAATTTCTAATAAGCATTTATTCGGACATTTTTTGAGGAAAAAAGCATTTATTCGGACATTTTTTGAGAAATTTATTTTGAAAGTTTTACAAAAGCATGATTTCAAATATTAAGCTTTACTTAAATACTGTTTAACGATTAATAGATTTTTGAATTCACAATGTTTTCATTGAGCAGTTATAACAAAAATAGCACTTATTTTAAGCAATAGAAGTATTGACAAACATATACTTTAAGTTAATATTGCGTTTACTGATTGAGTGATGCGTTAATTTTTATGTCAGAAAATTTATACATTTATGCTTTACAGAAGCCGAATGTTAACATTTTCTAATCTTTTGAAACAAATTTGTTGCTGATATCATTAGTGGACGCGCGAACACCTCTTAGTCTTGCTTCATAAGGCGCTGGTTTGATAAGTCTAATCAGATCCTTGACTCGACCGGGAGTTTCTTCAGCCGCAAGTGTAATGGAAGCTGGATTTGGGACAACACCTGTAACTGGACTTGGTTCAACCAAACCCGGCTCATTTGATCGAATACTCGCTAAACAAATTCAATTCATTAATTATAGTATTTTCAAATATAGTAAAAACTTTCTTAATTTTAGAAAATTATTTCAAATTTGTCCAAAATTTTGGTTTTAGTCAAAATTTCTCGTAAATTTAAAATCCTTTTCAAATATTCGAACACAACCTCTAAACCCATCCTTATCAGCGACATAGTCGACAATTCTGTATAAACCATAAGCGTCTGTATATCCATAAGATCCGCGAACGACCCCTCGAGTATCACCTTCTTCTCTACGGAACTGTCCATTTCCAGTATCATCTTTTACATCAAAGTTGAAATTATAGGGCTCGGGTTCGCCGATCTGTAATCAAAACAAATCAACCAAATATCATGACGTGTTGTAAAACTTTTTATCAATATATTCATTACCACTTCTTGTTGTTCAACAATTTGTTGATACGGGACTTTTATTGGTGCCGGTGGTTGGGGTCGAACTACAGTTTTCACTCCGATTCTGGCACGAGTGACCGGTGGCAGTGGCACTGCTATAGGTGCGGGTGCGGGTGCAGGTGCGGGCTGTATAACAACTGGAGGAGATTTCACTGATGCGGCAAATGTTGGCACTTGAGGTCCATAAATTGGAAGTGATTGCGGTGGAAAAGCGGCAAAATTCGGTGGTGAGAGTCGAGATTCAAAATAAGATGGAATATGACATTGAGTAAGTATCACACTTAAACTCAAACACATAAACTTAAGTAATGCTGATTTTGTAAACATTTTAGTAAAATTTTATTGCATATGAATTTAAATTTTGAATTTTTAAATTAAATGAAAAGAAGATTTTGAGAAACTTTCACTATCTATGAATGAGTTGATTTGAGTTTATATACTGCTAATAATATAAAGCCCGCACCCATTTTGGAATGTTTGGGAGAATCATTCGAAGAACAATTTACTGCCTACTAATAAAAACAATATGACATCCTTATCACACTTTTAATCCTTCACCCAATCCTGAATCCCATTTTATTCATATTCGTAATAGAAAAGCAAATGTCTAATGGTTTTAATACCCATTTGAGTTAATGGCTATATTTATTTGTCTAACTCAATATCCATGAGATTCACTCCCATTTTAGCATAAAATTAATTTGGGACAAATTAGGTGTGCATTTGAATATATGAAGTACATTATGTTAAATTTTCTAAGGATTTTCGTACTATTAGGAGAGATGCGAATATGGTTTGTGTTTGAGATTCCATGAATTGAAAGTATATTGCAATAAATACTTTTTACATGAGGTCAGGGACAGAATTGATTATAATTTATTGTTTCAATCATGAGTTATTCTTTCAAAAATCATTCAACCCATGCATTTGAAGTATTATAAGGCAATAATTAAGCATTTCTAAAAAAAGTCTGATCAAAGAAAATTGATTCATTTGTTGCAAAGGAGTTAAACAAATATAAATAAGACTATATGTATATTTTTTGCCTTCGAATCAATTACTGAATTACTAATAATTCAGTTTTGGTGTTATTATCAGCCCATTAACCTCAAACCTCTGTTTGATTTTATCATTCAATTTATAAATATGTCATTGGCTTGAGTTTGAAACTCTTGAAAGTGTCATTTGACTTATTATACAAATATGTATTAAAGTGACATTCAAAAAGTCTTAAACTTTTAAATTCAATTACATATGTAAGAAATGCAATTAGACTTTTTACATATTTGACTTTTATTTGTTTGAATTGTTTGCCTTATTTTTGACATGTATGCAATAACACGAAATTTCCATTTAAATATTTTTTCGATGTTAAAATGTTCATTTTTTATCATTTTAAATGTTAATTAAACATTTTTCAGTTTCATTCAATATTATTTGAATGACTCAAGTTTAAATAAATCAATAATTCGAATATTTGCCCCATAATCATGATTAAATAGGTTTATAGTGAAACTAATTGATTCACGAATTGATTCTAATGAAAATGATTTTGAAATCAAAAATATTCATACTTAGAGAAAATCAATTTTAAACAACAATGTTCAGTAATATTCATACTATGATGAAATATTGACACATTTCTATTTAGGAAAACAAGTTTTTAGTTTAATTTATGCACAAAGAAGATAATTTTACTTCAATAAAACAGAATAAGTATTTTATTGTGGTTCATAACAAACTTCATTTGAAAGCAATAAATGAAATTGTTTTAAACTGATTCACTCAATATTTCAATGCTTTTAAGTTTTAATAGAAATTGAATTCTGATTTTCTGATTCAACTAACAATGGAAAATATAGATTTTATCTAAAATAAATGCAAGAACTTTATAAATTAATGTTTTACAATTTATTAAAGAAATATTTCTAAAAAGGTCGCACTGTGGTCTTTTTTATTATTAAAAAATAAATAAAACTTAACTTTCACAGTTAATAAATAAGATCTGTACATAGTTTAATTCTATTTTCAACATATTAAATTCTAACAACGAATTATCCTAATAAACTATTTTACAATATAGTTTATATTTAAAAAAAAGACTTTTTATTTTTTTTGTAATATTTTGAACTGAAAATTATAAGTCAAATTAATTTCTAAACTAATTATAGACTGATCTCAAATATTGTAATTTTGAACAATAATGATCTGTATTAAATACCAAAGATTTTGAATTATATTTGAACAATAATTCATAAAAAATACAAAATAATTTATTAATATAAATACTAAAAATACTAAGAGAGCATATATAAAAGTTCTTTATATAAAAATAATATCAAGACAAGTCATATCGATTACTCAAATATAAGGGTAAACATAAATATTTTGAATTCTGTAAAAAACAATCATATAAAAAAGTGAGAAAGAGAAAGGGTTATCAAAGTTCACTCTCATTCGAGGAGTTTGTAGTGAATCCATCTTTAATTCTATTGTATAACCCTATTATTCTGGTTTAATTTTTTTAATTGAGGCATTAGTAAAAGCCTTAAAAATTATTTTGTTCTTATTAAGTGGTCACCGATTCAATAGCGATCGAATAATTCACAAAAATCTGCTGAACTGAGAGTTTATGAATCAGAGCGTAAAAGAAAATTGTGTGCAATTATTATCTTATCAATTCATGGATGGCTTCATATCAAAAGAATCGACATGTATTTTGAAATTTGAGCGATGTAATGACCAAATAGAAAGAACATTTCTTCCTGTGGTGAAAACTTAGTGTATGTTCACTATTAGTACCATTGATACTATACTCATATAATGCTTGAGAACTATTATTTTTTTAAACCTAACGCTAAATTAATTGAATAAAGTTCTCAAATAATTGTCTCAATTAATTAACAGTTTTTTGTGTTAAAATTTTTGGCTTAATTTTTCACTAATTTCTAATGTTTTGATTGAATAATAATAAGAATAATAATGTCTTATATAATCATTCCTAAGTGAAAATCTCTGAGATAGATAAGTAATCCCACTTCATATAATGTATCTTTATCTATAGGTGGATATCTTGGAGGTCCGCGACGTTTCTTCCTCTTTTTATTACTCTCACTTCCATGATATGAATCATATCCTCTCACATCACTTCCCATATCATCAAAACTAAAATCACTTTCCAAGTCATCGAAAATGTCAGAGTCCTCAAAGTTTCTGTGATATCTCCTTCCTCTTCGTCCACGAGTTTCTGCTACTTTTCTGTCTGTCTGATGTTCTGAGTCATTGTCCGACACATTTTGAAGGTTTAGCTGTGAATTTGGATTTTTAGTTAGATTACTATTCGCTATTCGTGAAAATACACTAATCCTAGGGTTGATATTCTCTGAATTTTCTTTTCTTTTATTTGGTAAACCAGTATTACGAGTAAAGCTAACATTCGAAAACTCATTTTCGTCCTACAATTGAAAAATTACACCAATTTATTCGAAATTGAGTCAATAATTTTCAAATTCAATTTATTGATTGTAAATTCTGTTAAAAATTTTCAAAATTCTTCATAAAAATTATTTTTCAAAAGTGAATTAATTTAATGACATATCAAGTGTAATTTGGGTCACTTTCACTTTTATGTGTTGAGTGACTTTAAAAGTTAAAATTTTAAATGAATATTAGTATAAAAGGCCTAATATGCTTACAGATTGAGTTCGCTGAAAACCCTTATTAGCGATATCCTCAGCAAATATTGGAGAAATCGATATTAAAATACAAGTCAATTGAATCTAAGAAATAAATCGTACAAATAATTTTTTTCATTAGAATAGTTATTAGCCAAACCTTTAAATGCATTTTTAATTTGATCAGTTATTTAGCCTGAATTCCTAGTTAAAAATGAAAAAATAAGTGAAAGTCTTAAAAATATTACTTTAAATTTTTTTTTACTACATTTGATAATATATTTATAAACTTAGTTTAAATATTTGAATGAATATTTTTTGAGTTTACATTTCAGTCCTGCTCTGCAATCAAAAGCTTGTTATTGCACTAAATTATGGCTATATTGAAAATCTATATTATATTAACATTAAAGTTTTAAAAATATTTGATAAACTATGCATTGCTGTCTGTGTGGCTAATTTTAAAATATAAATTGTTAATATATTTGAATCATTAGGTAATATCAGATTGAGTTGAGTAAACATGATTTATATTGACATTAAAATAGAATATCAAAATAATGTGTTGGTTATAAACCTTATGCTCCCATAAAATTCAATCAATTCTACGATCAAAAAGACTTGAATTGAAGTTTATAAATCTTCAAAGTCATTGTTATATAATTTTAATCTGTTATTAAAGTAAGAAATATTAGTGATTTTATTTAACCTGAAAGTCAATTTTTGCTTCGATTTGAGCACTGAAAAGGCGGAAAAGATATTTTCGTGTTATTTCAGCCCATTTCTATAGAATTTAGGTTTTAAACATACTTATCCATAAGAAAAGCATTGCAAAAATAAAGTAAGGAATTTTATGTATAAAATTATAGCTAATTATATAGTAAAATTGTTAGAACAATATTAAAACTTTTAAAACAAAAGTCAACTATAGTGTCCTTGTCTTTTAACTCTAAAATAGTGATCAAAAGTATAAATTTTCAATAAAAGCTCTTCTATAACTTTATGATGTGTTTTTGAAAAGTGGAAATTGTGAAACACCTTAACCTAACTAAGGCGCCAATTCAAGGTGCTGCGCGATCTTCAAAAAACCTATGCAATCAAATTACTGTTTATCATTAACACTAACTCTGCACTAACTCAAAAGGCTTCTGACTCTTATGATATATTATGCTATTTTCAAGAAAACAAATTATTGGCCCACATTTCAAATTCATAAATTTAATTTCCAATTTTTTAAAGGTAAATTTTGCTTTTTATAACGTAGTGAAAGCCTACGCACAGTAAGCGTATACTTGAATAAGTTATTTCAGTGAATGAATCAACACTTTACCCTTCAATAGAACACCAATTCAAACATTGTATTCATATTCACACTAACTTAGGATCGAAAATAGCTTTTCTAAAATCTAATGCAAAACTTCTTACCCACTATTTTGATGCTCCGATTTTTTGAACAATTTATTTTAATCATGAATTATACACATGTTATACATGTATCAAAACATTTTTATTAATGTCAAAACTTTGTAAATAATGAAATAAAGTTATAGACATTATTCAAACAAATCATTTATTATCGCAATAAGTCACAAATATCAGAAAGAATAACAAATCATTTCAGCCGATTCTGATAGAACTTCTTATTATGAGAGATTTTAAATTTGTAAGTGATGTTTCGAAGCTTTAAATTGAATATTTTTTGTTGCGTGAATGAGTGATGTCCAACAGAGCGCATCTATTCTACCAGTTTAGAAATGGGAAGTAAAATATTGACTAAAGACAAAATTTCGCATTAGGAAGAGTTTATACAAACAAAATTGAATAAAAAAGTTGATTACAAACTGATATAATTATAGATTTATATCTACTTTTTTGATACTCAAGTTTGAGTATTTCTTCAGTCTAAAGATTAATTTAAAAAGTTGATGATTATATTTATTAATATATCTTTTTGAACAATCTTGATCTACAATGGATTTGAAAATAACTATGCATATGAGTTAACCTTTTATATTAACCATATTTTATATATTATACATTAATATAAATAATAAGTTGTTTTTACTATTTTTAAAAATTATTTGAAATTGATTAAGATTTTAAGCTTAGTTTGATTGGTATAAACGTTATTTGTTAGTAAATAACAATGAGGTCTTTGATTAATATTGCAATTAATTTGAATAGTAATGACCCGGGAATTCAATTAACATTAATAATTCATTTGTAATATAAAGTTTACAACAATAGATTTGTGCAAAGATTACTTAACAAACACCTACGCATAACTTGCATTTCATTTCAAAGCAATCAATCAAATTTTTATCCTTCAATGAATGTTTGAATCAGAAAATTCATTGAGATTTTTGTTAGAAAATAAACTTGTCGTTGAATATAAAATATGAGCAAATCGTCTGATAAGCCAGAATATATTGTTTAGAACTCTAAATTAGAATTCGCTGAAAAGAATAAGAGGTGCGATAAGTTGGAAAAGTAAAATAAATAGAAAGCGAAAATAAAAAACCTTTTCAATTCCATCTAAAAAACAACAATAGATATATTCTTAAATATAAAGTACGATTACTTAAACTTACATAATTATCTTATTTTAAACAAATCTAGTACTTTATTTATTCTTTTCTCTTTATTTTAACCAAAGATGGGCTTTTTCGAGAGTATGAAAGTTTTATTAAAAAAAATTAAGTACATTACAAAAACTTTTTCAATTACTTTGTATTACCGAAATATAAAATAATGTTCTTTTTAAAGTTTAATAAATACACCTATTTTTTTAAAAACATGCATAGATTGTGCATTTATTGAGTTTTATTTGATAGTATAGAAAAATATCTCCTATTCTAAGTTATACTAAAAAAATTATTTTCGAATAATTCCCATTCAGTTAGAAGTTATAAGTTTTTATAGTTTCTAAATTTTTACTCTCTAATGTGCTGAACGAGAGTTGAAACTTTCAAAATTTCTATTAATTTATCGCTATGATCATATCAAGTCATAAATTTTTCAATAAATAGAGTTTACTTAAAACACTCAAATATTTATAATACTAACTTAGTATTGATCTCTACACATTGATAAGGTATCACTGCATACAAAGAATTGATCAATAAATAATTCAGAATGATTATAGTTTAGTATGATTTCCATCATATCATACCTCAAATCTGTTAACAAAAAAGTTTTGTTGTTATACCAGAATTAACTATTATTTGAATTAATTATCAGGATTTCATTTGACACAAAAACTTTATGGCGATATTTATCGAGCATTACAAAGCATTTTACTGAAACTTATATTTATTAATATTTAATTATATTTTATTAATATCATTGAAAGGCAAAATTTATCATAATCTCATAAATATAATAAGTAATTGGCTTAATATATCTCTTAATAGCCTCAAAATATATTATGGAGTATATCAATGCCTATTATTAAGTTATGTCACTGTTTTTTCACCATGTTATTCAAATTTTTGATTTAATGCTCGCTCAGATTCGAAATGCTAAGAATAGAATAATTTATTTTGTTAATGGATCTATTGATTGAAATACAAAAAGTGGATTGGAATTAAATCTAATGAAATTTATGATTAGTTTGATAAACGTTGGTGTTTATAGGCCTAAAAATCTCATTTTAAGGAATTTTCTTATTTATAATAATTGAAACTTCCCATTTAGTTCACGTTTGAGTTTTATATTTATGTTTGAGTTGAAGACGCCTGAGTTTACTGTATTTAATACTATCCTTGGCCTTCATATCGAGACAACATTATGAAAAACCAATACTTGTAAAAAGTAAATAATTATTTAGTAATACATAAATACTTTCTCTTAATTATAAATACATGTTTTGAATAATTCAAGTATTTTCCTGTTTGAACTCGTGTTATAAAATGAAAATGTGCATCAAGTTTTCAATTGATTATAACTTAAACACCAATTATTAAATTAACAAAACTTGAATTATTGCTGGAAATTTTTATAAAAAAAATTAAATTTTAGTTGGTTTCATAGAAATATGAATATGTCTAATAATTAAAGAGGAATTTGTGTCCCAAAATTATTTGAATGCACCTCAATTGGTTCATCAAATAGTTGTAAATTACAACTTGTAATCGGTCCGATTTATTGAGCCAAAGCCAGAATTAACTTAAATATTAAACAGAATAATTACTTTTGTAATTAAAATAATATTGCATTAACCAAATAACTTAAATTGATTTTTTGATAGTCTAAATGTCATACAGTAGGCCTTCAGATATTGTTGTTAATTTTAATTGAAAAACTATATTCTTTTGTGAATTTTCAATAGTAAGACTAAAATCTATTTATTTTTTCCATTTTCTTGAAAATATAATAGAATTGATTTTTAAACTTAATCATCATTTTCATTTAATTTGAAAGATAGTTTTAATAAACTTGAAAGTTTGATCGAATCAATATAAATAAAAAATTTCGATTTTTTAAGATAAAATATCCTAAAAATTTCTTATTGTCAACATTACTTGTCATAAGACATAATAGTCATATAATTAGAAGGTTTAGAATGACATTTGTTATGTTATATTAAAGAGTTATGGGTGCGAAACGGTATGTCTAGCTTTGGTCATTCAATTAAATGCATTCTAAATTCCATGCTCTTTTTCATGCGATTTATTTAAATTATACATTACTTAATATGTAAGTATTTTAAACATATAAAATTACTTTTAAATTAGATGATTCTAAATTTGTTGATTTCATCCATAAGTAGGCGCTAAGCGTAGGCTTTTTTCATTAAGAACAAGAATATGAATCATATAATGCAACAAATTATAAAACTTGTATATTTAGATAAATGACAAAATCTTATTGAGTTTCAAGTTTATTGGTTAGATATTTATGATTTTAAAAAATTATTAATTTTAACTGAACCTATCTTTCAATTTAAGATAAAACAAAGTTTGAACCAAAGTCTTTGAGTTAAATTATTTGCATAGTTTAGTTCAAAGTAACTTTAAATTAACATTGAATAACATTATGACCAACATTGTCACATCAAATTTTTGAAAACTCCCAAAATTTTCACTTTTCAATCATTAGATCATTATAATTTGACTCTTTGTTTGGTTCATATTTCTTTTATTGACAAGCGAAGTTTTCAATTATCTATACTTTTAAATACAAGAACTAAAAGCGATTAAAAATGTTTTAATAGATTTGTTAATGATTTTTATGCTGTAAACTGATTTTTATTATTAACTAAATAAAATAATTTTTATCACTCCCAATAAAATTGAGAGCTCATATATTTTCGTGAAGTTTTCACCTGTATTTAAACGAAAATAAAATTCAGTTCAAAAGTTTGGTTAAAATACAAATTATTTATATGAATCCAAATAAAAAGAGAGCAACATTAAAATCTATATACTAATATTCAAAATTTGTATGTCTGTCTGTCTGTCCGTCTATAGACTCGGCTCCTGGACATGATACAGAAATGAGACCTCTATCATTAGAACCAGTATGACCTGGGATTTCTTCAGAGCAAAGTCATTTCTATAAATTACGTCAAAAATTTCGAAGACGTGATCTATGGATTGACCTAAATATTAACGGGCTTTATTTTTTGCTCGCGTATGCGAGCAATTTTCTTTATAATTAAATAATAAATTATAAGAAATTTTTGATATCAATGCTTATATGTTTGAGTAATTAATGACATATTAATTTTAATCTTATCAAATAAAAGAATCTTTGATAGAAACCAAACAACAACGCGAAATATTTCCTGGTGCTGCTAATTATGGCTTCGTTTAATACTCATGTTGTATTCATATGTCATGACTTTATTTTGTAAAATTAAGAGTAATTTCCCATTTTTAATACAACTTTCCTTTTACTAATGATAAGAGTTTTAAAAATTTTAAGTTTGGACTTTGCACTAATAAGTTGGTGTCAATTGTTTAAAAATTATGCAAATATGTTGGCTAAAGAAACTTACCCTCGAGTTTATAGTATAATATTCATAATAATAATCAAATACAATTAAATTATAGACAAAGAACTTTTTAAACTAATAAAGGACTGTCTAAATATCTCATTTGAAATATAAAAAATTTTAATAAGGCATCAAATCAAATATTTCTCACTTTCATTAACCCACATTTGGTTTACTAAAAGGTTTTCATTATTAAGTTTTATTAACTTATCAAAGGAAGTGTATTTAGACTATAATTTGACTTTTTTAAAATATTTGTCATTCATTAAGTGTGTAATAAACCAAAACTGATTATAGTATTTGATACAGATATCAACCTATCGAATGAATTAATTGACTAATATTTCTTGGAAGATAAATACTCTATCGGTTATTATTCAATAAAGATTGACTGAGAATTAGATTTTCTCTCATGTAAATATCATTTTAATAAATCATCCATGAAATGAAGTTCAATTCGTTTCCAGTCTATTATCTTATTAATGGATAAATAATATAACTTTATAGACATCATTGAAATTCAAAACAATTTCCAGAAAATAATGCGGAAATTCGATCATTAGACTTAACTTTATTATAAAGCAATAAATATATTTTCAAACATTTACTTTAAAAATTGCGTAAATGACAGTTATAATATGATATAAATATTTAAATATAATTTGAAATTGATTTGAACATGAAATAAGTGAAAAATACCAGACGAACAGATACAATAAAATTGTTAAGTAGAATAACCACCGATTCGTGAGTTACCGTCATTGAAACTCTTGTAATATGATTAATGACGTTAAGATCATTAGAATCGGAAAAAAGTTACACCACATCAGTCAACCATACATTAAATCTAGTTTTTCATTTTGATTTCAATATAGCAACCATTCATTCAAATTATAGTTTAGCGAAAGTGGGCGACAATTATCTCAACATCATATGCATAAAAATTAGATCCAGTGACAAAAAGAGGAGGAGACATTGGTGTTTACAATCGAATTATTATTTCTTTGATTATCCATTGTGTTGACTATAAAGTAGCATTAATTTTTGCATCTAAATACTTATTCCCTCCCAGTTATGGTAACCCTGAATGTCGGTGTATGTCATATAATGTCACCACAATTTAAAGGGAGTGGTTCTATTATTTCTTGTGGTTCTCCCTCTCACACAAACAAAATAGTCCGAACTACCGAATCCTTGACCATTTAGAGGTAGTTTCAATACCACACCCGAATTTATTTGGTCCAAAAGTTATTATATTTTTCACTCATATATAAGACAACCAAAAAGAATGTACTCTCACTTTCAAACTCTCATTCCTAAAGTGTGTTCAAACTTTATTTATTGAACTTATTTATTAATCATATAGTTATTCAAAATGATATCAAAGGTGTGTGAATTATACGGTGTCTCTCTTCTGATGGAAGATAATATAAACTAAACATCAATCAAAGTCTTTACTCTATTAAATGTGTGTTCTTTTTAACCATACATTAGGTAGCAATTGTTCTTTCATCAATTCTTGCCATTGCAATAGCAGGATATCCCGCACACGGCGGTCACTCCAATACCTTCAGAAAACAAGATGTATAAAATTATATGATTTTTACAGTGATTCGATTCCATTTGTTATAAAGTGTTGGTATGTTTTTTAGGATCACGGAAATTATGCGTTCGGTTATGATATTGTGGACCCAATTGGAGCCAAAAACTTTAGAAAAGAATCGGGTGATGCCTGGGGTAACAAAGTTGGATCTTATGGACTTCACGACGTCGATGGAAGACTTCGTATTGTTGATTATGTGAGTTTAATATGTATTTATGTGATTAGCTTTTTGTGATACAAATTAATTTAATTTTTATTGAAGTGATATTCATTAATCTTATTATAAAAATTTGATGTAAAGCATATAAAATTTTGAATTTTGATTTTTGGCAGAATATTAATTTAATTGTATTTAATATAATCAAATAGGTTGCTGACGGTCATGGTTTCAGAGCTAAGATTAGAACTAATGAGCCAGGTATTTGTCGTTTCATTTGAAATTCAGTTTTATCAATCAATTGCACTCAAGCATTAAATCATTTGAAAACTTTTAAGTAGTTAAAACTCAATCAAAAAACTAACACTAACTTATATGATATTTGCAAAGTTTAGTGAGTTTAACGTTAGTTTTTAGATCATTTCATATTGGGTTGAGTTTGTGTTTATTTAATTACATCGAAGTCAATGAAAATTTGTTGATGATTTACAGGTACCGCTAATAAAGACAGTGCGGCTGCAGTTTATAACGGACCCGATGCTAAAGGACTGAGGTATGAACTAATGTTTTCCTGATATTCGTGTTTAATTGAATAATATTTAAACCGCAGTCACAGTCATATACCTGCCGGCAAAGTTCCTCCACAACCTAATTATGGTCCCGTTCCTTACGCTGCAGGTGGTCATGGACATGGAGTATACGCAGGACATGGAGGCTATGGTGGATATGGAGGTCATGGAGGGGTTGGATTATATGGTGGTCACGGAGGTTATGGACCAATAGGTGCCTACTCTTACAATCGTCCAGTCTTTGCGCCTTATTTTGGATATTGAAAACCTAAAGAAAGCTCTTCAAAGTGTTTTCTTACTTACAGTTTTCATTAGCATTTTTTAAATGAAGCCAACATTCGAATAACAGTCAAAGACATATCAATGGTAGTGTAAAATGGTTAGAGAAATGGATTTCATCTGAATGTTATTCAATGATGGCATCAATCTTTAGCCATTAGCTATCGTTTGTCTGAATCATAGTCTTCGCTGCTTTTTGATGACGAGTTAATTAATTATTTTCCTCAACTTTATTGTTAATTAATTAGTTTTATATTTGAATTGATTTCCTTAACTATATATTAAATCAAATTATAAAAGATTAATAGATTTTTGAAACTATAACTATTCTCACGCATCAGAAAACTAATACTTATACCTAATAAGCTCGCAAACAGTTACTGTCCAAAAACTTTTTCATTAAAATAATTAATTTAATTTACAATACAGTCAATTAAATTAAAACCAAACACGCTTTACTCTCACGCTTCCTATAGTTCGCTATTCTTCAGGACTTTCTATTGTTTTACGTGTAAATAATATATTAGGGCCTTATTTAATAAAATATGTGACGCTATGATAATAGATATTTATTATAATTATTTTTTATTATGAGCCAATTTAGGCCAACGATTAATGCCTCATTTCCTTAAGGGGACTATTTTTAAAAATATTGGTTTATTCGAATAAAAATCATATTTGTTTAGACAATCGAAATACCGCTTTGTTATTATAAATATTATTCATTTTTATCATAATTATTAAATTGTTATAATTTTTGCGAATCGTTATTATAGAGTAAGAAATTTTGAGACAAATAAAAAATAAGTTTTATAGCATTGAAACTCGCATTGGATTTCAATAGGTTTTATGTAACGTAAGTTTATATCTAATAAATTCGGTTTAAATAAGCTTTAAATTGAATTATTCAGAGCGTAACACAAAAACTGGTTAAGTTTGGAATAAAATACAAGAGTTTGGATTTATTTCATATAAATTATAAGTTATTCGGTTTGAACAATAGCTATAACTAAATATGTTATTATAAGTTATGAAACTTATAATGAATTTATGTTTTATTCAACATTTATTAGGAATGAATTGAAAAGTGAAATCTATCCTTTTAGTGCCATTTCGTATTCAGTTCTCTGACCTCTCATTCATTATCATATTATTATCATTTCATTCTTAAACAGGAAATAAATACTTTCCGTCACAAATCTCAATACTATTAATTACTATTTTATTATCAATGGTTGAACTTTTCACACAAAATATTAATAATTATGACCATTGTCTTAATACATATGACCAACAATTTTATTATGAATTTAATATAAAACAAAGCTTTAAATAGTAATCAAAACTATGAAAACAGCCCAATATTTTTCTGTTATTTAATTGAAAACAAAATGGAATTGTAATTAATTATTGAATTTAATGTTCATTCGATTATTTGATAAAAGGCTTAAATATTTGAAAAAACAACTGATATTCAAATGAATAGTTGACTCGCATATAAAGTGAAATGAAATTTATGAGTGAATTAATGTTAAATTGTTAACAATTAATGAATAATTAACGCCTAATTAAATATATTGTTGTATTAAATCCTTTAATTTGATGCCTTCTTCAGCCAAAACACTTAAATGTTTATTTTCTTCTTTTAATAATTCATTTTCGTGAACCAATTCTTCATTTTCTTTTAGAGCCATTTCTAATGCTTTCTCTCTTTCTTTTGCTAATGTTTTCCAATACTTGACATCACAATCGATTCCATCCTTTTCTGTCAACCATTTAGTAATCTTTTCATTCTTTGATTTCTTATTATCTGTTGTTTTAATTGATTTATTGTTCATAACTCTCGTCAATAATTTATTATTATTAGAGATCTGTTGTATTGACTGAAGTGAACGTCTCTTCACTTTTAATGATTTACTTTCAATATTATTATCAATACTTTTAATATTATTCTCTTTTCTCTTCAATTCTTTGTTCACTTCATTCGAATTCATTTTATTTAATATTAACTAAAAATTTAAATGTTTATCATTTAATTGAAAATGTATTTGAATTCAATTTAAATATTATAATAAATATTAAACCTAACATTCAATGCGTTTGTTATTTGTATTGAAAAGAGAGCGAATTGTTGTTAACCTCTAAACCTTCGCAATATTCACCGCCTTTTCATTCATATATCGCTTAACTATTGGCTTATTTTAAAACTTTGCAGGAGCGCAAAAAAAATTTCTATTAATTCGAGAGATAATACTATATTTGCATTTTTCAGTCTTTCAACTCAATGTTATTATTAACTTATTCAAATTTAACAAAAATCACTCATTTCAATGTTTATCATTTCTTAAACCAACGATAACTAATAATAACTAAAAGTTCATCTACAAAAAAGATAGAAAAAATATTTAACAACTAGTGTTATTTCGCTTTACATTTTTCATTTTACTTGTCTTTTAATTTGAATCTTTCATTTAACTAACTTTTACTTTTAGACTTTATTTTTGGTCAAGTGAATCATTTTTAATGCTTTTTAATTGACTTTTGCTTTCAACATAATTAATAGTTTGAACATTAATAAGCGAATATTCTAAATGAACTTCAAAAATGGATTTCAGAATAGAGAAAATGAACCATTTGTTAGATAACAGCTCACTAATATCGGACTCTGAATTTGCAAAACATTTCTACTCTTACTTATTTTGGTCAATACTATGATTTTGGCATTATTTGACTTTTTTAGATAGCATTTTGCTTGCTTTTACTTTTTGTCTTTTATATTCATTTGTTAAAGTAAATCATTTCCAGTGGTTTTTTAATTCACTTTTACTTTCAAAAGTATAATTAACATATTAAAAACCAATGAAATTATGCTAAAAAATCATCATAACTACTCACAATCATTTAAATACTATAATTATTTTTGATTCAGTTTTTATAGTTTTAAATTCATAATCAAACAAACGTTTTATTAAAGTTATAGATCTTCATCGAAATTATCGAAATTACTTTGATTATGAGATTCAGTTAAGGAATATCTACCCCTCTTTCATAGTATAGTTTACAAACAATACTTCAATTATTCGATTAAAGTTTAATAAAAAGTTTTGCTTTTTATTATCAATTACAAGTCAGAGGGATTTCAAATATTAATAGTTTAGATTTACAATATTCAAAGTCAAAACTCTCAATAAATGGTTCATTGATTTAGATTTGATTTTAATTATGAATAAAAAAATGAATAATTGTTATAAGTTTTAACTTAATACTTATTCAATTCTGAACACTTGTTTGTTAATTGAATAATTTGATGATATCAATAATTAAATTATATTTTATAATTTAAATATTTAAAATTAAATTTGTCAATCATAGTTGAATCATAATTGTTTATTGTTCAAATCGAAAGTTATAATCAAATAAAATATCTACTTTTATGTATAAAGTATAGTATTTACACAAATTAGGAAAATGATTCACGAAAAGAAACATTTGAGTTGTTGAGTAAAAGCAGTAATACTTTGATGTATTGCAGAGAAGTATTGAGCAAAAGAGCTAAGAATTTATTCTGTACTGTAAATTAAGAGGTTTATTGACATTAATACAAATGGCAATATATGGTCGAAATTATTCGAAATCAGAGCAGACAACGAAAGACAAGTAAAGCACACATATAACTAGGTATCTACCAGACATTGACATCTTCTTCAATAGATTATCCAAAATAGATAATTATGAGACGATCATCATGTTTACCATCCTGCTAAAGTCTTAGTGGCATAACCGGCATTAATGGCCAATGGGGCAGCTAATGGAGCGCCATATGGAGCGCCATATGCTGCTAATGGGGCAGCATATGAATGGGCCAATACTGCGGGTGCGGCGGCTAAGACTGCGGCTCCGGGTGCGACGTGTTGGGTGACTGTTGAATAAGATGAGACTCTGGGGACATCGTATGCAAGCGGAGCACCATATGCGGCACCATATGCGGCACCATATGAACCGACTAATGGTGCGGCCAATGGAGCGGCAAGTGGTGCGGCCAATGCAACTGCTGGGGCGGCTGTTCTCATAAAAATTGAAAAGTTTTGGTAACTTTTCTAAAGACGTATCCATAGATCTATTTAAAAATAATACATACCGACAATAGCGGCTGCTTTATTGATAAGAACAGATGCGGGATCTTTTGGTTCAACTCCTGGTTCGTTGGTTTGGATGTTAGCTCTGAAACCTCCGGCATCGGCGACGTAATTGACAACTCGGACACGTCCGTCAAGGTCTCGGAGACCATATGAGCCGGCTTGATGTCCTGGACCTCCAGATTCCCGTCTGAATGTACCACCAGTTGAATGATCTTCATTGTAACCGAAAGCATAGTTTCCAAGATTCTAACGATTGCAAAACAATGAAACACTCAATCAGTTAATTATTGGAAAAGGTTTGATATGAATAAATTGATGAACACTTACGTCTTGGCTGCGGAATTGAGCGGATGCTCCGGTGTTGACAATGCCAACCGCTGGGGCCGCATAGCCATGAATGGCACCGCCATAAGCGCATCCGACGAAAGCCAAGAGAACAATTGCGAATTTCATTTTTATTGAGAGTTTTGTCTTATTCAACGAAGTTTGAATTGATTCGAACTGAATGAAAAATGAAAAGTTTGGTCATTTTTATATACTATTGATTTGACGTCACTGGGCGTTGAAGAATAGCGATGCAGTCCATGGGATGCGAAGCTTGAATCGAACATACGTTAATGCCTGGTCTGAATCCAAGGTCTTCATCACTTATTGCTTCCTTGAAGAGATTTTCTTTGTCATTGTGATTACATTCAGCATAGTTGATATGGGTGTGGTCTCAATCTAACCGATGGCCAAAATTTTACTCGATTTTTAATTTCGAATTAATTAATTAAAATACACCCAAATTAATACTACAATTGTATCTGTTTTGCAAAAAATTCTTCCGACTTTACATTTGAAGTTCAATATAAATTCTTTGAAAATTTTTTTTCTTTCTAAAAGCTTAATAATAAGAGCAAATATTAATTGATATTTTGCATAGGAATTCAGAGTAAGAGTTCAGTTATAAATATTAAAAAGGAAAGCTTTTGAGAAAAATTTGAAGTTTTTGTTACAATAATGTTGTCCTTGATCTCATTTTAATGCAGGTATAATATAATTTGTGAACACATCTCTCAAAAAACGACTGGCGAGACAAGAATTCAAGTCTTTGCCATCTCTTTGATAGAAAATACAATTTATTTTGAGTGGATTTGACTTCACAATGTTACTTTTTAATAAAATTGAATACGCTGTCAATGTATTATATGTTCATGAATTGTATAATTTTTTGCCTACAAATAGCTAAAGGTTTTTATTTCCACAACAAAGAAAGTGAAATTCGGGATTTCTATTTCCTGTCAAATTATATTGTATTAAAAATCAATTTTATTCGAGATAGACATAAATCTAAGTTGTTGTTAGACAGACATTCATTATCTTAATAATTGGTCAGTAGAACTTATGGAAGACCTTGAATATGAAGAATATAAATAATAGAAAATCCAAAATATAGCTCAACTTCAATGATAAATAGAATTTGCTCTCAGAATATGAATATTTTCCTTTTACAAAAACAAGTTAGTTATAAAAACAAAATTAAACAACTGTACTTTAAATTCTTAAACTTTTAAAACTTATTTTATTGGTTAATATATGAAAAAATATATGAGTCAAACACCTTTCGACTTCTTCACAAATCTTCAAAATACAGTGTATTAATGGTTGAGATGCTGTTGAAATTTGAATACAAATAAAAACTAATCTGGCATTGACTTCCTCAGAACCTCAATCGATAGTATTATAAATATTACATAAATACCAGTAATTTATTTTCATTCTTTTTCTGTATTGCATAACTAATGATATTTCTTTTTTAAATTTTCTTTTCTGAATAATTAATGTAACTTTTGATTGTGGGATAAAATTGGAAGAAAAATGACGAATAATTAAATAAACGAAACGAACCAAATGAAAGAGTTAAAGACAAAGTTTTTGCTAATGAAACTAAAATAAGTGTATTTCTATTTCATTCAATCATTGCAATGAATTGATTTTCAATCAAAAAATATCGCGTTCAATCTTTGATGTCAAAGTTTTTGATCAAGGAGTGTGCGAAAAGATAACTAATTCTTTTCGATGTAACAAACAATTTGATAGATTTAGATTCAGTTACACATAAAACATGGTCAGTGAGCCCACCCATATCTGGAAATCCAGAGGCATGAGTACATCTACGGTCAACACTTTTAGTTAGAGTTTCGTTTTCTAATTGAATGAAACAATTTGCAATCATTGCATCACAATTTTGACAATGAACGTCTCCACCTCTAACTCGTAAGATTAATCATATCAAGGATTAAAAACTGGTTGTTATAAGAGAATAAGAGAGAGAGAGAGAGAGAGAGAGAGAGAGAGAGAAAGAGAGAGAGAGAGAGAATTTTTTTTTCGAAGACAAGCTATTCAAAGTTAATAATTAAATTGAATGAAGGCATTCCTTTTATCCCTTGAAAACGATGTTAGAAATGGTAAAACTCTTCAATATTAAGGTTATTTTAATGAAATATTTTTCACAAACAATTTTTTCACTCAAATATAAATTATAGATTTTAATAAACCAATAAAATTATAAGAAATGACGCCTCTGAACCACAATCATATCTATAAAATTCAACATTGTGAAGGACATTAGTTGTGGTTCAATTAACTTATAATCTAATAATAAGATGTAAGTAAAGCGGATTATTATTAACTTGAATTGAGTTGTGACGCTTAAATATAACATTTTATAATCATCATCATTATTGATGTCACGACTATAGGATGGAAAATGAATTTACATTCCTTTTATGACATGAATGGCGACTAGAATCTGAGTTTTAACTTAATTATTAGAAAAATGATTTTTAATTTGTGAAAAAAACTATCATTTTTAGTTTTGAGTCAAATTTTTTCTTAAACAAAACTTAAAAGAATAACTTGAATTTTGCATTATATGATGCTTAACAGATTTATTATACTATCATCAAGAACTTACTTATTAAATGTTTTATGGTTTTTGGTTTTATTCAAGTAATTTAATCATTTGATACAG
>JAQFXV010000491.1:0-21642 GCA_034694065.1 Camisia spinifer
AGTAATCAATTTAATAAAATTTTTAATCCATATGATAGGGCAAACTTATTAGACAGCTTATAGACAATCCAACTTCATATGTGTTCGAGACAAAAAATATTTCAGATGCGATGAGTAATCGTTACTTTTGAACTAATTAACCATTTTGATAAAATTTCTGTAGAATTTTTTAACAGTCAATTTTTCTAAAACTATGATCGAATTCATGTTGATTTTCAAAAAGAGAAAGATAAATTTTATCAAAATGTTTGTAACACGTTTAAACGTCGCATTTGTACTCTTATTTATACCTAAAAGTATTTTTCATTCTAAGTTAATCTAATTAAACACTCTTCTCAAACAGAATCGAAATTAATGTAATTAGAGTAGAAGTTTGATTGGCATTCTTGACATTGTGACTAGAAATTTGTTTTAGTACTTGTGATAAGTTTTTATCACATTTCCTCAGTTGTATTGTTATTAACTTAGATGTGATTTAAATAGAACTTTGAAACTTTTTTTTGTAAGTCAATAGAGATTAAACAAAAATGAAGAGTTTGTTTTTCTTGTGCATTAAGATTTGATTGCTTGAGAATTTGATACATTAAATTACGTGTAAAAGTGTTGAGATTTACTTTTACAAAATTAAAATCAGCGATAAAAATAATGAATGAGTGATTAAATTTGAAGGTTTAATGAAATTAAATACATTCAATCTGATCGAAAACATGCAAAAAAAATTTAGTTTCTCATTTCATAACATGTTATGTTTGATCAAAAGATAAAATAAGTTGTATTTATGCAGCAAAAATTGGAATTTTGCGATTTAATGAAAAGTTTGTGAAATTGTATTTTATTGTAAAAAGAGCATTAAATTGATCAAATAAAAACATGTCTTCAGTTTAAAAATGAATATGGCATTAAGAATCCTAAAATGTGTAGGAAATTAACATTTTAACATTTTCATCATTCGTCTTTTTGGTAAAGATGCGCTGTAAAATAGAAAACATGTACTTGAATCCAGTTTTTATAATGATCTCATGAATTTACTTGTGTTGAGTTCTAAAAATGGGCTTTTATTATTAATTATATCAATTGGATAAACTCTTGATAAAGTGGGTTACTCACAATGGACTTATTGTAAATTTCTATAAATATATGGTTGATCAAATATTTCTAGATCGATTTCTTAAAATTTTATTAAATAACAAAAATTGTTTTTCTTTTTTGTAATTCACCTTAAAACTAGAATTTATTTCAAAAAATAAAGAAATATAGAAATATTATTAACTGAATTCAGTTTTTACTATAAATTATAGGAAAGACTCGAAATTCTAACAAAATAATTTCCGTCGAGGCGGATTTGAACCACCGACCTAAGGATATCTAATGAATTGCAACTACAGTCCTCCGCTCTACCAACTGAGCTATCGACGGAACAATAACTTACTCCAAGTTCACTACCTAGTTCGTCAAATCAAACTCAATTTCGAAAGTTTAGCTATGCAGACAAACGAAGCAAATGAATATGGAGCAAATAAATGAAGTATAATTATTTCATGTAATTATTGGCAAATCATAAACTGAATTAATAAATTTTGATATTAGTATATAAACGAATACCGAATTTATTGTCAATTTCAATATAATCTCAATTAACTTCTTTCTAAGGATATGGTTATCTAAATATTATGCGAAAAAATGATTGTGCTCTTCAAGAATAGATAAAGATTATCTATAATTTTAATCGATATCAAGTTTCACATTGAATCAAAAAATATTTTGAACAACGAAATGAAATAATTTTTCAAAAAGTCTAAGCTAATTTTTCAATTTGATCGCAAATTATAGGAAAAAATTATACTTTTTTTTGCTCTAAGGCTTCGTTTATTTGCACAGCTGAACTTTTTAAATTGAGGTTGATTCAACAAAACAGGTAGTGAATTGCAAATACACTTGATTTTAAATCATAGCACCGTCGATAGCTCAGTTGGTAGAGCGGAGGACTGTAGTTGTAATTTAATAGATATCCTTAGGTCGGTGGTTCAAATCCGCCTCGACGGACATTTTTTTGTTAGAATTTTGAGCTTTTCCTATAGTTTATGAGCAAAAGTGAGTTCAGATATGAGTTTATTTCTGTTTCGAGTTAAATAGCAAGAAAGGAGAATAATATTGGTTAATTTATAAAATTTTACGAAATCGATCGAGAAATGTTAGTTGAAATATTCGTTCAACAATTTTTTATTTACAGAAATTTACACTTGCTCGTTTAAAGTAAACCGCCTTATTAAGAGCTATTCAATAAAATTATTTATTAGAACTCAACACAAATAAATGAATGCGTACGTTATAAATACTACTACATTTAATCACATTGATTCTATTTTCAGCACCTTCTTAGCTCTTTATCAAAAGTTTTCTTGCAGAAAAATTTCAATAATTAAGGAAATAATTGTTGGTTTTAGTAATCCTATGATTATTCTTTATACTAGTATAACAAATATAATTATTCTAAAATGCTTTTGAAAATTTTTAAACAACCACATCATCTAAATGAGATAATAGCAGTTCAATATTAGAACCAAAAAATCACTTTATAAATTTTCCTTTGGTTATCAATTTAAGAAGAATAATGTGTTATGTCGTGGTCGATATCATTAAAACTACTTATTTTATTATTGCTAAAGCATGACATGATTGAGCAAATTTAATTCTACATAACTTCGATACACAATTATACAATTCTTGTCTTAATCTTAAGTGAAATTTTATCTTTTATACTATTCTGTCATTAAGCGGAAATTTAATTATCGGGAACTCAAATACAGTTTAAGCTTTTGAAATCATAATGTTTCGATACTTTTCCACAGACATTTCGATGATTTTAAACAATAGAATAAATTTTAAGGCAATGACCTGTAAAAAAAATTTATCAGAATTTTGAGCCCTTTATAAGATTAAAAAATTCTTACTTCATATCCACGGAAATAATTGATGATAACAGTTGAGTTGAGTTTGCAACAGTAAAATCCAACTGTATTTTGACCAATTCTTTCAATGACTGACAACAACTATAATGAATATAAAAAATGAGTTAAATTTAAAAAATAAACAAAATTTAAAATTCAAAAATCTTATTCAATCTCAATTCTTACTTTAACACGTCTCGAATTAGTTATTTCTCTGGATCCATACGATGCGATACAAGAACTCAATAGTTTATAGGTATTCTTTGCCTACAAATAGACTGAAGACGCAGTCTTTATAATCATCGACAAAATTATACCGTATAAAAAAGAAACCCAAATGACAATAAATCTGTTAATAAAATACGTTGTGCCGAATATTGATTGATAGAGCAGTATTTATTATAGTCGCGAGTGTTAACCACATCCAGAATAGGAATTTTGACCAATAATTAGTGTTGAAATCATGAATCTCAAAATAGATTGAATTCAATGCTTTTATATTATGCATAAAATTTTTATGAATCGGTAATTTCTTTTTTATATGGCTTTTAAATCCATCATTTATTCTCTTAATCTTGAGTTTCAAATAATAGCCAATTATGTAGAAATAGGCTATTTGTGAGATTATAATACTGTTAATATAATAGCTTGCGATGCCTAACGAAATACTGTAAAAAGTTCCAAAAATAGCCATTTGTTTGAAAGATAAGTTTTGGATATACACCCAGACAACAAATATGAAACAGAAACATTCCATGATTTGTGGGATAATTTTGCAGACTGAAACCATATTTGGAATTTCTGATCATTTTGAGGACTTCTTTTTCATCGATGAGACTAATACTTCGCGGAGAAATCAGACCCGACATCATTTCGAAAGGTCTCAGATATGAAGGTCTTATGGATTTCTTGTAATTTTTATAATGGAGTATTTGTGAGATAAGCCCAAGAAATGAAATGAAAGCACAGGCAACTGCCAGATGAACCCTCGTGTTCAAATAGTGCCCCAAATCACCGATTAATACAATAACTACAATATTTTCTTTTGAGACAGACAGTGAAATACATTGACGAATAAATAATTGCAGTTGAATAATAAATATGAATTTCGAATTATGAAATCTATTTCTTTGAATGTTTCTATTCGGAAAAAGAGATAAACCAATTTTATATAAATGAGAATCGATAGAATCGAGTACAAGATGTGGAGGTAAAACTTTATTGGGATTTGATGTATCTCTTGTTGATTCCATTCTGATTAGATCTAACTTTGATATAATTTATGAAAAAATTGAGAATACTTCAATGGTAACGATATTATTGCATTTTTTTAAAACTTTTAAAATGGTCTTTTGACAATTATCTTATTTTCTGTCAAAATAGTATAATTAAGTCAAGTTGAAGATAGTTCTTTTATGTTTTTAGAAATTTAATTTAATTTAAAATTGAAATTTAATTAAGTTCAAGTGTTTTCAAAATTTTCTCGAAATTTTTTTCATTAAACATCATTATATTTTGTTATGTTTTTATAACAGTATTTTTCACTATCTTAATATAGAATCTTAATGATAATAAGTTCAAGTAGTTCGAAATAATTTTTGGGAAAAATATTTTTATAATGGCTATATTTTGCATTGAAATTTTTTTTACTTAATTGATAATTTTAAAGAAAATAAATCATAAATTAATAAAAACTAATTAATGAAACAATGAAAATTTTTATTGTCTTACAAGTGTGTATAAATCCATGTCCAGGGTTGGAGTTCCAGGTCATAGTTTTTTGAAAACACTTAAAGACTCGGACTCATGAGTAGCTAACATTGTCTATTATCCAAAAATTGTTTTGAACGCTAGAATTTTCCCTCTTAAATAGCGAGGGAGAAATATCGTAAGAAAAGAAACATTTCTATAATTCGATATATATTTTCTAATTTTCATCTTCACCCCAAGAACTCTCTTCTCCGTTACATACAAAAGACGTGACAAGTATTTTTCAAGTTCAGTTTTCAGTCTAATTTGAGTTCAAAGCAAACCATTAAGTGATTTGTGAGGGAAGAAACTTTCAGATTCTAGAAATTTAAATCTTAAAAACTTAGTAATTAGTCAATATTTTTGTACAAGAAACGGTTTCGCTGACTACGCGAGCAATAATAAAGCCAGTTAAAAATTTTCCCATAGAAAAGCATTGGTTCGGTAACTTAGTCTCTGGTCACTTTTTGGGAAGAATTATTGTTTCCCTTCCGGTTTGACTGTTGATTTTTTACCCTGCCTTTGACTCTCGCTGGCTTAACACCCCTTCCACGAGGGTGCTTGCTTATGTATGATCTAAAGAATTATTCGAAAATCATTTCACAAAATTCGAGATAAAAAGGGGGCCCTTTGTTTTATTTATACAGAATCGCATCCGCCTGGATGTTATCACCCTACTACCAATTGTAATGTTATCGTCATTCAAAAGTTCTTTTGAATAATTTAAATAAAGTTCTCAATGAAAGTATGAGAAACTTTCAATTCATAAATTTTGAGTCATGAAAACAAGAAGATTTTGCTTAAAATCATGATTTCGAAAGTTTTTAAAGTTTGAAAAAACGCATCTCTCTTAGCATTAGATATCAATCATTTTTTTAGTGTTGAAAATATCTCTCTCTCTCTCTCTCTCTCTCTCTCTCCCTCCCTCTCTCTCCCTCTCTCTTCAAATATGATACTCGCCTACTTCAAATATTTGTGACAAATTCTTCCTGAAGTTACATAATGTGTTCTAAATATTATTCAGTTAATTTGCATAAAATGTTTATTTAAACTCAAGTTTACTTTTTCTATTTATAATCTTGGTTTCAAAGTATAAACAAACAACCAAGAAATATTTCTATCTACTTTACCAATCAGTTTTTCTTACACCATACTATCATGAATATTTAAATAAGTAACCAAAAAATGTTTTTTTGATATAATGATGAAATTAGAAATGAGCAGTAGTGTAACTGATAAACTCGTTATTCATAATTCATTTACGTTGGTGTTACTCATGAATTTAGTGATTGATGTGAGTGCTTTCATTTGCCCGTCATTACACTCAATATATCCGTGTAAGTGTATTATAGAAGATCGCTATAATGTTCGTACTTGTATACACTGCTTGAATATTACCATTCAATTTAGCTTGAAAAATATTTTCACTCAAGTAAGAGAAGTTAATAATAATATTGATCATATTAGTGAAATCTGGATCAATGACACTTCTATTGAGAGCATTCATTATGAAGATTTCGCTGGATTGAAAATGAAAAACTTTTTCTCAAGATTTGTTGCCAGTTATAATAAAAAACTAATTCACATAGATTCAAATGCATTTAAAGATTTTGATACAAATTTCATTCATATATTTGGAAATCCTAAACTTAAAGACTCAATTTTACCTGCAATCAAAAATTTCACGAAGGTTTCTGAGTTTTTTCTTTCTAACAATGGTATTGAAACAATAACTAGTGAAGCGTTTATTAATCTGAAAAATGTGTATTACATTGGACTGAACAGTAATAAAATAAAATTAATCGAATCTCGTGCATTCGTAATGTTGCACGAGGTTGAGAATGATGAAACTTTGCATGTTATAAATCTGGATGATAATCAGTTAAACTCTGAATCATTTGAGCATGGTGCTTTTGAAGGAATTCATGGAACAAATAATTGTAAGCCTATCTGTTGGAGACTTCAACTTTCTAATAATGAAATTACTTATTTGAATGAAGATATTTTTGAGCCATTTTTGAATACTAATTGTGTGTCATCTGATAATAAATCATATATCACTGCATATAACAATCCTTTCTACTGTGGTTGTAAAATGAAATGGTTGATTGATAACCGGAACAAATATCAAGAATTAGTGAAAGGAATCTTATGCCGAAATCACCATTTTAGAAATTTTTGGACTTTCACCATTGATGATTTCTTTTACTGCTATGATAAAACTGAAATTATGGATTTGTTGACACAAAATTCAACTTTGGAGTGCATCACCAGGAATACCACTTTTGAAACACTTGAGGATTTGAAAATGTTTAACAGGTCTCAAGCGTTTATTTATGAAATTTCAACATTTATTTGTATTAAAATTTTATTTGCGATTGTTTTGAGAGTTGACTTTATTTAAGAGATTTTAGACTGAATAAACAGAATTTTGATTATTGAAGTTTTTCAAAAATTAACCTCAAATGATATTTTTTTAAATGTGAATTTTTATAATTCTGAATTTTAATGAATTAAACAAGTTATTAATTAGCATAAGAAAAAATTAAAAATTTAATATAAGTTATTTCGCAATTTTACAAAAATAATTTTGAATGAGATCAGGTAGTCATCAGTCGCCTGAATATTTAGTTGACTCTCTATTAAACACTTTAAACAGTAGTCCTTCATCACAATCTATGGTCAATACTTTAGGGGTTAATGTCACGAATAGGTTGACATTTAGCCACAGATCAGAGCCCTCTCTAACTTAAATTTTCGGAATTAAATCCTAATAATTTTGGTTATCTGTTTAACAATACCTATTATGGTAATTGTGATGGACTTTGGAAACAATTTTTTGGAATTTAATTGAAAAAAATCAATCGATTTATTTTTATTATAATAATTTAAATAAAGTTTTAATTTTCAACTAAACTATGTGTAAACGGATTTTGAAAAATCTTTAACTCAGAAATCTTTTGGAAATATGGTCTCTAAGTTTCTCATTTAGTATTGTTCCTAAAATTATTAAATTCATTAGTATATGAGTATTTCTGAACTTCAAACAAATTCAAAGTTTAAAAACTATAGAACCAATACATTAACTAAGATTCAATTTTAGTGCCAACAATTGAAATAAAGTTGTAATGCTTCGAATTTTCGCCAATAAAAATATTAATTTAACTGATTTAATATAGTATTGACTATTTTATTCCAAGTCTGATTATAAAATAATATAAAGAATAATTGTAAAAAATGAATAACCGCTTAATTACAGACATACTTGACTAAAGATGACAAACGAGGAGTTTTATATTTTAAAAGCTGTAATAAAAACCTAAATAAAATTATGTGGTATATAAAGCATTTCTCTCCTAATTATAATATAGAAATGGGATATGAAGATATCTATCCAAAGTCTACCTTTGGGGCCTATTTATAGGTCTTTGAGCCATGGCATCAATCAAACCGGTAACGATCCCTCACTTTTTGTTAAATAATTGTCCTTCAAACGATTCCTGCAAAAATTTCAATCGTTTATCAAATTTTGAGTAAATATTCAATAAATCCTTAAACTGATTTTTATGTATTTATAAGTTTATTCATAACTCATTAGTAATGAGAGTAACTATAAGTTGAATAGCTTTAGATATCAAAAATGTGTTTAAATAATTTCAAACTCTTATTGAATTTATTTTCTTTTATACTCATTCAGTGAAAATTATTTGCAACACATTTTGATATCTATTCAACTCATAGTTACTGTCATTACTAATGAGTTCTTAAGGACTGAAAAGCATTTAAAGGATTTATTGAATATTTACTGAAAATTTTTATATTCGAGTGAATTTTTTTCCAGGAATTGATTGATAAGTTATAAACACTATTTTTTGTATTGCATTAAATTTTGTTGAAATACAAATAACTAATTTATTGATACAAAATAGAAGTTTCAAATCTTTATTTAAATAAAATAATATCAGAGTTATCAATAGCTTTAGGAATGTCGAGAAATTAACTCAACGAAATTATTAATAAAAATAATTCAAATAAATTTAAAGAAATTTTATTCAAGCTGAGACATATCCCAATCCCACTAAATGTCCAACTCTTTCGTCATCTGTCAAACAATTGACCAGAATATCAGCCAAATCATACTTAGATATATTACGACCAACGGCTCCATCATTTTTCAGTGTGTAATCTCCACGTCCAGGAGTTTCTATCAATCATAATTCAAAATTTAATTTTTATAAAAAAAATTTCAAGAAGAAGTTTGATTAAAAACCAATGAAATTTAAATTTTTTTTGATGAGAAAAACTTCTCAAAATTTATTTTTTTTCCTTTGATATTAAGCTTTTGAGTTGTAAATCTTTCAAGAATGAGATTTCGAACAATTTATGCTTCTTTTTATCATGATATATTTGGCTTATTATTTTTTTTTGAAAGTAGGCTTATTTTGAAGAAAAAATTTCGTTTCTCTAAAGAAAAATAAATATCAAAATAACTGAAGCGAACGTAATCTTAGAGAAAAAGTAAAATTATTATTAAGATATTCAAATTTCAATATTTTCATTTTATTTCTCTTTAAAAATTTTAGTATATATTGGTTGTGATGAAATGAAAATAATAATTAAGTTTTCTTAAGCCTCAGTTTTATGATAAATGATATAATAATAACTATTGTAATCAATAAAATTAATTGTTATTTTGGAATTAAAATGCATACCAAATAATGATTTATTTCAAAAATTAAATGAAGAAATAATATAAAAATAAGTTTAATGAGACAATGAATTCAAAATTATTAAATAAATTATAAGTAGAAAACTGTATGAATTCATAATGAAGTTGTGTTCATAATGAGCTCATAAGCATGAAAATTAATGAACTAATAATAACTTTTATTATTACGCCATTTAAATGAAAAATGAGAATATTTCAGTGTTTATCGCCAAACAAGCCACTAATGTGAAAATATTTTATGCATATTTTGAAAAACGAGTTAACTCTCATTATACAAGTATAAAGCGTGAAATTCAATGAATCATGAAAATGAAGTAAAAACTTAATATTGATCTTGAAGTTCAATACATTTACACCTAAAGTATGTCATTTATATGTTGATAAGCAAAAATACAATGTATTTATTTATACTGTATTGACTGTGATATCGATAGATTATTTCGAAGTATTGTATTTTGTAGGATTGATAAGAACTCAAAAATTTCAACCTATCAGTGATATGATATTACAATTTTCTTTGATTTAAGTCAATCCAATCTTTGAATCATAGATGGACATGCTCAGCGCGGGTAGATTCGGACGCTAGGTTCTCACACTCGACAAATTACAACACTCGCGCTCGGTGTACCGAACGTTTAGCATGCTGATTTTAGGAAAAGAGGATTAAAACATTATTTAAGTCTGCTTTCTAAAAATTCATTTAAGTTTTATTTTTAAACCTTTCATATCTCTTTTTCGAAGAAATTATTTTCATAGGAATAATAGATATGTTCGAATAATCTCAAGCATTTTTATCAATTTTTATCAACCACCTAAATTTTTTTATCGGTAAAATTCAAATTGAAGCTCAGGGTTCACGCTCCGGTATCAGAAGCTGGCTCAGCGCTCACGCTCGGCAATTTAGAAATGCTCGACGCTCGGCACCGAACTCTTGAGCGTTGTCCATCACTGCTTTAAGATATACATAACATATTTTTTCATCAGTGACTTTATTGTGATAAACATTGATTTTTAAAGTAAAAAAGTTGAAATTGAAATCTATGCTAATTGTCAAACAGTGAGAAAATATTGATGTTATCCTAAACTTAATTTATTCACATTAAGAATTTTATTTTTCAAATATTTCAAAAAATTCAATAGAAAAATAAATATTTCACAAGATTTAAAGTCTATAAGGAATTGAAAGCTATAAATCTCAAACAAATGTACAAATCTTTTAGAGCAGAAAATTCTATTGAATTTGTGAAAAACAATATGTTATTGTTTTCATGTCACAAAAAATACAAATTTTAAAGTTAAAAATTCAAGGTTTGGGATAAATATAAACTTTGAAGATCTCTTTTCAAGGATGAAATCCAGACACATATGAGAAATTGGCTTAAAATATGTTTCGAAACATTGATTTTTATTTTAAAAAGCTTTTAATCAGATCTTTAATATTTGGTTTGAAAACTTTTATTGAAAAGTGTGTTTCGCAACTCGAAAGTCTATTTCAATTAAGATTCTTAATTGGATTTTCGAAAGTTTAGAAAACTTTAGTTTTATAGAATTTTCACTAATAAGCTTTTAATTGAAAATTCACAAATTCTCAGAAAATGAACTTCTTAATTATTATATGTTTTAGATGAATTAAATTAATTTTCGGCTTTTGTTTCACTTTATAGGCTTTGAGTTTAGTCTAAGCAATAATTAACGTTTCAAAAAATTAATGAATTTGTTAATGGAATAAAATTGAATTCAGAAATGAATTAGTTTGAAAAAATTCTAGGTTTTTCATAACATATATTTAAACATCAATGTTTATAGCCAAAAATGACCAATGTATAAATATTTTTAAGAATAAAGTTAAATCGAAGCAAAATAAAACCCCATGAATGATAGGTTGAACATTTTGCGTAAATCCCATAAAACATAATATTTGAAATATTTTTTTGATTTCACAGTCAATACAGTAAAAATCTAAATATTATTTTATTGTGTTTTCGCTGATCACTAGATAAATGACGCATTTTATGTGTAAAAGTATAGAATTTTAAGTTCAACATGAATTTTTTCAAATTAGTTTCATAATAAAGTTAAATGTGTTTTCTCGCTTACTATATGTCCGTGAACCCGTTCTTCAAAATAAAATTAAAATGTTATTTTATTAGTAACTTTCTTGTGATAAACATTGATATTTGTCTTTAACATAGCTTGAAATAATGAGTATAGAACTAAGGTATGATTATAGGTTCTCGTAAAGGTTTAGAACTAAGTTTCACAAAATATTGTACTAACTTAGTTTAGTCGCTTTTGTACTGGTTTTGACTCAAAACTGACACATATAAGAATTGAGTTATAAATATATTCTCCAGGCATAAAAAAGATCCTTATTCAATGAGTGGTTTTTAATATATTTTACCATATTTTAATATAATATATAATACATTTACCAAAATCGTTCAGCTTATTTAAGCGTAAAGGTTAAAAAAAATTATAAACATCTTTTGATGAATTGATACCTAAAACAGAATATTTAATGTTTAAATATCAAAAATAAAATGCTTTCAGATTACGAAATGACATATAAATATGTTTGAGTTTATGAATAAAGTGAAATTTGATGATACGCAAGTTGAAAAGAGTAAGTTTTGAATTTCCACTCCATTCAAACCTAAATATATTTTGCGCAATATTGGAAACTAGTCTGGGTCTTGCTCGCTACGCGAGCAAAGAAATGGAGCCTGTTAAAAATTGGGCCTATTCATAAATTACGTCTTTAAAAATTTTCGACGTAATTTATTAATAGGCCCCCTGCTGCACCTCCTTAGGTCATACTGGTTCTAATAACACCGGTCTCGATTCTCTAGTATGTCCAGGGGCCGAGCCTATAAAGGGTCAGACAGACAGACAGACTTTTGAATAATATAATATAGATGTGTATGAACTCCATTACATTGAGGAATACATTGAGAAAAAGTTCAGCATTGATTTTATCAAATCGGTGTTTTATAGTGCTCATATACATTATTCATAAATAGTCAAATATATGATAATGTAAGTTTTTGCCAACATTTTGAAAAATATTTTTTGTAGAATATGTATCAATAAATAAATATTTTTCTTGATTAATATTTTCGTTAAAATTGAACATATTCATATACAGTATATGCTTTAGAACTAATAGATACATTTAAGAAATTATGATGAAGCAAGTCTGAAAAGAGATTCTGTAAATTGAGTTAGTGGTGCACAAAAACTAGCTTTGTGCTGCGCGCAGTTTAAGTTCAATTGTTGGATTTTTTGAGTTTCAATCTTAGCATTTAAAGTAGAAGCGCAGCTCGAGCTTGAAGTTAGGTTCATCAAAGTTTAAGGTTAAAGATTTTACACATATGAAGCTCAGTCAGAACCCAAGAAATACTTTCGTTTCATTGAAGCATTTGTTATGAAAAAATTCAAATTACACTTCATATTGAAATAATAAAATAAGTCACAGTCATCATTATTCGATAATTTCCTGGTATGTTTAGAAAAGAAAAGATGTTTAGATTCTCATTCATACGCTGTAAAGAATTTCGAAATAACCTTAATGAAAAAAAATACTTCAGAAGATATTATTCTGTGAAACATCTCTGATAAAAGAAATTCAAAGAGATTCCATGCATAAGATTTATGAATAGATCAACAATTTATGCAAATTATAGTGTAAATGCTGAAAAAACAACTAAAAGAGAATGTGACTATTCCTGAGTAAATTATATTAAGAAAAATTAATAAGAATATTATATTTGAATCAGAGTTTTCAACCCACGTATGCTTTAAGAAAATTCAAATCTAGCCCCTGGAGGATCAGACTTAAGTGAACACTGTTTTGTGATGCAAAACAATTCTGATATTTGATTAATTAGCTTCGCATGAGTAGAAAACTAACATTCTATTGAAATAATTAGTTTTATGAGTGGGATAACTGAATAAATAGTTTTAGTCATCTTGAATTCTCCTCAAAATTCGATTTAACTTTAATGTTTACTTTTGACATAAAACTACACTATTTGAAGAAATAAATTATTTTGGATTCATTTTATAGGATTTAATTATATTTTATGATAAGAACTTCATGAAAGATAATTTTCATTGAAATAATTAATGTGAAAAATATGCTTCATATCAGTTAATAATATCATAAATTTTAAAACTTCTAATGACAACAATTAGTTGATTAAAACTTTTCTCATATATTCGATTCAAGACTAGTTAATTAGTAATAAATTCAAGTTATGATCATTTGTTGACAGCATATTATCAGCAAATAATGATATTTATCTATCTTTATAAGCTCTGGGAATAGAACGGGAGACTGGGTTTGAATATTTTTAAAAAATATAAATACTTAATCAAATTTTTAGTATGATATATCATTTTAAAGCTCATTTATCCCTCTATATTATTGATATCTCAAATGTTTTAATAATCATTATTTGAGAAGATAATTAACGATTGAAAAATGCTTTGGCATTTGCTTCAAAATAAATATAACTTTAGTCAATTTTTTCGAATTTCAGGTTATTTAAGAGTAATTTCCAGGTCGAACACCTGATAGCTTCATCAATTATAATCTTATTGAACATTCTAAGCTTGGATTGAGTCTTTCTCATTTTCATAGACACTAATTGTTCCCAAATTTCGCTTAAAAGACCTTTTTCTGTTCACAATGAGCGGTCGATATCTCTTCCTCAACCATCTATTATTAATTGATCGATGAGAATATTTCAAAATTTTATTAACAAATACACTTAATAACATTATTCTAACCAGAAACTTTATGACTTGTCTCATTAAATTCAGAAAAATAAATAATTGTAGAGTTATATCGCATTTGAAGCAGAATCATATAGAAAGATTTAAACATTCCTGATGACCAAAAATGTGACCTATTGAGCATACCTGGACATGATTCGATATGAATGATTCAAAAAATAGATCAGAGAAAAATAAATAAATTAATTGTTGAAAAATGTCTCATAAGTGGTGAGAAAAACATTTTCTAAAACCCGCCAAAAGCTATTGAGAAGTGCCGTGAAGAAAGCCCGCGACATGATCGAACGCGGGCCGCTATCTTACAATCACTAATTTTTTATTTACTCTAAATGTCCATTTTAAAACCCTTGAAAATTTGATCATTTTATGTCAACCCGTTTTTGAGTTAAAAAATATCTAAACCCAGTCTCCCGTTCTATTCCCAGAGCTTATTATATGAAGCTCTTATTGATAAAAAAACTTATTATTAAATTGAAAATATCAGAGATTAAGTTCTTTCAAACTCATAATTGAATTTTCGCTAATCAATGATAAGTTTGATCTCATAATAAAGTGTAACTCATATTCATATTAAAGTCATACTGAAGTTTCTCACTTCTCATTCAAAATATATTAATTGCAAATATGAATGTATTCGAGCATAAAATTAAATTTATAATTTCGAACGAATGTTTTTGACATTCAATATAAAACAAATTATTCGTATTTCAGCAGCGCTTTTAAAAATTGATTAATATGCAGTAATGACCAACGCTCGAGCGTTGACGCTCGGTGTCGAGCGCCAAGAGTCTAAAATTTTTCGAGCTTAAGGCTGAGTGAGAGCGCTCCAATTCAAGTGTTATGGAGTGAAAAATTATAATTTATGAAGCTATTGAATAGTATTTTTTAGATTAATAGATAAACACTCAATTTTCATCAAAAAATCAGATTAAAAACAAATAACACTAATTGGAATCTTTTAATTTTAATGAAAAAGTAAATTATAAAATTAAAGTTTTGAATATCACTATTTTACATTAAGAAAATCTGTTTTAATTATTTAATTAAAATTAGACTTAAAATTTTAGGTCGCAGGAGGTATTAAAATTATTTGAATCAAGATTCTATTTTTCAATTCCTAACATCATCATGCTGAACGCTCAAACATCGAGCGTAAAAATCAACATGAGCTCGAGCTTTAGAATTTCTGCGAGCGTCAGCTCGAGCCTTGATAGACGAAACAACGTTAAGCGCTGAATATGTGCATCACTGTTTATATACTCATTACACAGATTAAATTATGAATTCTTATTATTAAAATATATGACTACTGTATTCCTACTGTTGAAAATATCTTATATATTTACCTTCAATATGTGGAGGCATAACAGCAATCCATTCACGATCTGATCCTTTCAAGACATTAAGCATTCTTTCGTGATCAAGAGTTAGTGGAATAAATTTTTCCGGAACTTTGCTTCGATCCCAAAATAGAAATGCTTTTATGAATTAAATATAAAGAATAAATAAGTCAAAAATATGCATTAATATCTGCTTTATTTTAAAATATTTCATAACTCAATATAGATTTTTACACAAAACTGAACTCTTCTTTCATAGAATACTCAATGATCTGAATTTGAATATGTTTATAAGCATTAGGTTTTATTCAATAATAAATAAGAATCATAAGTGCATTAAATTCTATGGAGTTTTTCCTTTGAATTTCGGATGAAATTTTTATTAAAAATTTTTCAATCCAATAGTTTTCAATTAAAATTCAATATTAAAGCGCCGAAAAAAATATTTTATTCATTTATTTGAAAAAAAAGTTCAAGTTTTATCTTTTCCTCTTTAAATCAAATATTTATATTGAATAAAAATAAGATGTGGGCGCGATTGAAAATCATCTCATACTACAAATCAATTCAAACTGTGTTACAAACTGTGGAGTATTTCTTTTTATAGGCTATTTTAAAATAAATTTTTATAGGCATTGATTTTTCTTTATGAATAAGTTAACTTTGAATTTTTGAAAATGTTGCAAAAATATAAATTATATTAAATATTTTAAGTGAAATGTGGCTCTAAAGAAATTTATTTGCCTTCACAGACAAAATTATCGAATTTATGATTCACTTCAGTTTGTTTTCATTACTGGTTTCAAATGATTTGTGTTATAAAGTTTCGAAATCGGATTTTTCTACTATTGATACGTAAAAGATATAGTTTTTATAGGATTTTTAATAAAATAATTATTGATATTCTAGAGACCTCAGTAAATAATATTTATAAATCGTATGAATGATTTGCATGAATAGAGTAATTGATAAATTATTGAAATCATCTAAAAATACTGCTTTAAAGGCATAAACTAATTGACACTCCATTATGAATAAGATATATCTGATTATGAGAACAAAAATAAGCAATACTTATAAGAAGTCGAAAAATATGAACTTCATATCAAAAGCAACAGTATTTTCAATTTTGTTTTTTCTTTCAACTATAAATTCAATATAAAACTTATAAAAAGTTTTGACATTTTGTAAAATACTTTATTTTTGTTGAACATTTTCATTTCGAACTTACATGATATACAACATGAGATTCTCTTAACATTTGCCGCTTTCATAGCGTTCACTATATTTTGAGTGCCTTCCGATAGATCTGTTGTTGGGCTTAATTCGTTACGAGTGCCCAAACATACTATGACTGCATCTTGATTTTCAACCGCTTTCTGAACGTCACTCTTGTTTAATACATCGCCAACTATTATGTTCGTCGGCTTTATATCTGATCCCAATTTATTGGCATCTCTTACAAAAGCTGTAACTTCATAGCCTATAAATTTGAGATTAAAACTTTTTCAGAGTATTTTATAAACAATTTTCACAAAAACATCATTAGGATTTAGATTTTAAAATACTTTTATTACAATTTATTCAAACTTATTGAGAGAGTATTTTATTGTTTACGTAAAGTTTTGAGAATAAATGTGAATTTTTCTTAGTTAACAATTTTTCAATATTTTTATTAGAGTGATATTTAGGCAAAATTTAAATTTAATTTTTGAATATACGCATTTTAATGTCTTGGACAATGCCTTAAACTAATAATTTACATAAAAACTAATTTTGGAAATTTTTGGACTTCTGACTTGGTCTAAAGTCTAAGAACTCTACCAAAGTCCAAGTCTAAAGTCTAAAGCATTTTCTAACAAGTCTAAAAAAATTATTGGGGAACCTAAAAAAATTACTCAAACTTTAAACCTGTAATTAATAACATCATGTCCAAGTCTAAAGTCTAATGAATTAGACTTCAGGTCTAGAATTTTAGCTGCATTAATAGAAATAATAAGATTATGATAATTTATCAGAATAGCCGCTTATTAAGATTAATAAGATATTCACAGAGCTTAATGGATAGGAAAACAAAAATCGAAAGAGAAAATTGGATTTTTATGCCATTAACAATTGAAAGTAGAAATGAATTCCTTTTATGAGAATAATATGAGTAAATTGGCTTTAATTTCATGCATAAAAAAAGTTTCAAATGAACCAAAAACAAAGTATTATTCATTATTTTACACGATTTAAAGATAGTATTGATAAAGCATTTATGACTATTTCGAGTAAATTTTTAAATATTCAGTTTTATCGTATCGTTTAATCATTTATTAATGTCATAAATATATATTCAGGTAAAAAAGTCATAATCGGAGTTAAAAATACTTATATGGGTAAAAAGAAGTCATATTCGGAATTAATTATTAATAAGAAATTTATTTGACTTATTTTTCGTAAAAAATAATATTTTTGATCTGATTTTCCATAAGAATCTTATACTAATCCTCGAATGATTCGTAGGCAGTATTCTATCTGTAATTACAAGAATATTCTTTATGTAGGAGTAAAAGCCTTGAGTGAATTCTGTTATTCAACGTTTCGATAATGAGTACACTCAAGTAAACAGAATAAATCAAATTTGGAATAAGAGAAAAACAGAATTCAAGAATTAATGAATGATTTTTAGCGCTGTGAATATTAAACATAGGAAGATAAATAATGGAAAACTAATACAGTTCAAGAACTTTCGCTTCTATTTAAAGCATTATCTCTAGTATTGAAGCGCAGAATATTCTTAAGGAATAAATATGTTTATCTAATATTATGCCTGAAAATCTATACCATTTTTGCAAAGGTTTCGAGAGTTGACTTTTGAAGTATTTATACTAAAAAATATTTTCCTTTCAACTAATATTAAAACTATTTTTAGACCAGAAAATTGTTATACAAAGCAATAAAGCTTAATATTTAAGGATTAAATTCTATTACACTCAATATAAATGTTAAGCAGGATTTATACACAAAAATTATAAGAACTAAGTTTTAAACATTTATACAAATTACTTTTTAAGGCTTATTAATGGGTAGCAATAATTCTTTGTTAAACTTTCAACATTTTTCTCTCTTAATCGGCAGGATTTAGAAGTTTTTGAATGAAAAATTAATAAAAATAGTTTGTCTGCATATCAAGACATAGAGCGACCTCTTATATGATGATAAATTATTATATAACTTGACGTAACATTACGTAAGTTATGTGTATTATCATTACTATATAGAACTTTACGATAGATAAAAATTTACGCTAAAGTGCATCATTTCTGTTTCAATAAAAACTCAAAAACACATGAAATATAAATATACGAAAAATTTATTTTGACTTGAAATAAATAAATAACTTGAAGTTATTTATAAATAAGGGCTGAATAAAAATAATTAATTATTTCAGAATAAAACTTATGATCTCAATGTAATTACAAAACTGACAACACAAACAAATTCCATTTCTATGGGCTTCAATGATAAGCCGAATTCACCCAAAATTCAAATTTTCTTAATTATAAATACCTTTTTTCAAAGCATTTGCAACAGTTGCGAGTCCTGTATTACCGGTCGCACCAAATATAACAACTTTGCTGATAACGGGAGCCATAGTTTTCAATATGTTTTTCACTTATTAAATCAATATTAAATTCTATTCAGAAAACGTATGACTACTTTTACACAACTTTTACAAACTGAATGCCTGTCTGTAGGGATATGTAATAAACGTTTAATGCACTAACGCTTCACTCAAACGAGTTTATTATGCGATAAAAAATTAGCTATAGATTAATGTTTTGAGTTTACGCTGCTATAAGTTCTTGAGTATATCAATGCGTAACTGTTTAACAATAGTTTAGTAATTAGTATTGAAACTCATCCTTCAATATTAGAGTTGAATGTACTTTATTTCCTCACTTTATCTTTGTTAATTTTTGTGAAACTTCTATTTTATTGTTCCAATAAATCAGTGATGCATTGATTTTCGAAGTTTGGTAGAAAAATAATGAGAAGTTTGAACTTATTTCTTTTTTCATTTAATTTGAAATGAGTCTTAATGGCAGAGGCTAAGCATGGTGATTTAAAAGCGAAAGAAATCCATGAGTCATTTGGATTAAAAATTTATAAGCTTAGCCTTTAAATCCCGCTATTCGAATGATTAAATTAAAAAACACAAACACACAAATCTGAGTATTATTATAAAAAGAAGAAAGTCATTTATAAGTTTGATTTGAAAAATATTTGGGGTGTAAAATCGAGCGTATTTTTCTGTAAAAATATTAAATGAGTGAAAGTTGTCTAATTTGAACTAGATCATTATAACTTTTTCAGACTTAAATTTTCAACATCTATCAGGGTTAGAGCATGATATATTTGAGGAAAAATATTACAATTTCTTGGGAAAAATTTGAAAAATTTTAGACTTTTCTCTATATTTTACTAAAACTTTCATATTTTTGCCCAAAATTGGCAAAAATATCATCAAAATCCAATACCATCAAGGCAATGGTGAAAATAATTAACAGGATGGTTTTTAATAAAATAAATCCCCAGTGGGGTATGATTTTCGAAATCACAGGGGGTATCTCAAGTTTAAACTTGTCAAAATTTGCAAGACTTTTTCAAATAAATTGTTAAAATCCTTGATTTTTTTTAATTATGAAATTTTTCCTCATTAAGAGAATACTATTAATAGAAATATCCTTAAATATAATTCAAGTGATAATTATACTCTCAATCGAAAATTCGTCTCATAATTGCAAAAATTCAGCAGGGTTTCCATCGCATCTCAAATGGACTCGTCTTATACAGAAAATATGTATATTTTTGAGAAGATTATATTGAGCATTACAAGGGCAAATTATTCATTAATCAAGGGAATAATTGCAGCAGTTTGGGAAAATATTCCAATAAATATGATAAATAATGATTGGAAACTAAAGAATATTTACAAGAAATATAAATAAATAGCGTAAGAATGTAAGAATAGGCTGACAAATAAAATTATTTGCTCTATAAGCATATTTTAGCAGATTAAATGAAATTATTTATGTATTAATTCAAACTTGCTCAATCTAATTATAGCATAGAAATGTCAAACAAATCATCAAAATTTGTCACAAGTGTTTATTAAAACTATGAATTTTCGAAAATGAAGACTTGTAAAAAATTTATAAGTCCCCATTTATAATGTGCAGAACATTAATAACAATATAAAAATTTTTCTAAAATGTATGAATGATTATATAAGTGAATCTGTTTTAAGTTTCTCTACAAGTCAATGCTAAAAGATTAACGAAAAATTATTGAATTAAAAATGTTCTTGCCTCTTATTTTACTTTCAAGCTTTATTTGCTCATATAAGTTATATTTTTATATTAAAAATTATATGATCACACAACTTTTTCATTTAGATCAAAGCAATGGCACGATATAACTCGTTTTCAGCGATTTTATTGGGATTTTAGGGACTTTTATTGTCAATAAAATAACTTTTGAATATAGAAATTTTATTGAATTAAAATATCAAGAGTAACTCCAAATTTTTAGGTGTGAGTTTAGAGTCAACTATTCCATGAAAAAGTCTGCTAATGAGTTATTGAGTGAAGAGATACTATATGTGAGGCAAAAGGCAAAATAAAGCATCATTATTTATATCAAACTTAACAATAATGAAATTTCGAATTTAAAATAACTTATATCATTATCAACTAATCGATCAATACAGATTTTTCTGAATGATTTATTTCATTGGAAGTTTGATCATGTTATGCACTGTTCTTCGAAATACACCTCCATCAACAAAATGTTTAACTGTTACAGAAAACGATCCATCTATGTTTTTTATACAGATTGTAACAATTCATTCTTGAGTCGATCCTTCTTTCTGTTACAGATGTAATGAATGTTAGAATTTCCTACTCCCAAATTATTATTATATCAAATAGAAAATTTTCATGAATTCGGTTCATGAAGTAATATTCTATCAATAAGAAAAGAACAAAATTTTTTCAAAGCGAAGACATGAATCTCTACACACACACACACA
>JAQFXV010000492.1:0-21638 GCA_034694065.1 Camisia spinifer
GATAAGACTAAACTTTAATTGATTCATCAAAATATAAACAATTTGTGAACTCGACGGGCATTTCGCTTACTGCCCTTGTAAGTTGAAAATAATCAAGTTCTCGCCTTATATTACAAATACTATAACATGAAGAATATTATAAAGAATAAACTCTGTACTGTATATACCATTGAGAGTCTCAGTAAAAGTTATAATAGAAAGCAAACTAATTGAATGAATGTTACTCTTTATTTAAATCGTTAAAAATCTCAACTTTCATCAAAAACTAAATTTATTACAATTTTCATGAATTGTAAGACAAAAGATCTATATTCAATGTATTAATCTTGAGGAACAAAACTTCCATCAATCCGAAGCCCTTTAGGATCAAAAGGAGAATTTTGATGAACTTGTGCTGAACATAGTTTTCCGTTCACTTCAATCAGTACTGTATCATATTTTTCGGTATTTTTGTCTATATATCCGATGGCTATCGGACTATCGATAGCAAAACCATACGAACCTTTGCGCACAATTCCAATAATTTGATTGTTATAAGAAATGGGTTCTAATCCCCAAACGCTTATATTTTTATCATTCAGAGTCATAAAAGCGATATTTTTAGAACTGAATTTTTGCCTTTCATTAAGTGATTTGGCACCAAAAAATAGTTCCTTTTTTAATTTTGTTTTATTGACAGTGAAGCCGATTCCTGCTTCTTGTGGTGTATCGTCTGATCTTAAGGCTTGGTGTAAATGTCTGTATCCTTTCTCAGTACTCAAACAGTCAATAGCTCTGAAGCCGGCATTTGTGGCGATTCCAGATTTCATAAGTTCATTATAAACGTGCTCCAAGTTTTTCATAGGTATATGTAATTCATATCCAAGTTCTCCAACATATGTCACACGAATCAATCGAACAGTTGTTTTATTCTTAAAAACAAATCATCGATTAATTGAAAAATCGAAAAAACAAATTCAATCTTACGAAAGGATTCAAATTCATATCTATAAGAGTGTGCGTCAAATAATTGAGATTTTCGAGTTCTGAGAGCTTTAATTCTTGAGTTAATAATTTCCTACTATTCGGCCCTTGAATTGATAATATGCCAAAATCTGAGGTCACATCCTTTACATGAATAGACTTTAAATTTAGATCATTAATAACTGAAGAGATATGACTTAAAGTATGATTAGTCGCAAAACCCGAACAAACTATATAATAGTCATTTGAATCAATTTTAGAAATGGTTACATCAGACTCGACACAACCCCTTGAGTTCAATAAACACGTGTAAACTGTAGATCCGTTTGGCATTGACTTGATATCACTTGTGCACAACCATTCAATAGCTTCTTCAGCGTCTTTACCATTGATCAAAATCTTTCCCATATAAGAAGTATTAAAAACGACCACATTTTGACGACAGGCCATGCATTCATTCTTTATAGCTTTCCATTGCTTTGATTGAAGATCGATTTGAAATGAATGATCAAGTTTTGAATACGACTTTTGAACATTATCATCAATGTCGACATCAAACCAAGACGGCCTCTCTTTGCCCTCTCTTTCTTCATAAACACATCCCTGTTTTAATAGCTTTTTATAAAGAGAATCTTTCCAAGTCTTAGTTCTGCCTTTTATGTGAATAATTGTAAGCATTTTTTTGGTGAAAGATATCGTTTTTACAAATTAATAGATGATATAATTTACCAGAAGTCCATTCATCGAAAGGATAGACAATTGAATAATTTTTAGCATAAGCTTCAATACAACGATCTTTAACCCATTGCTTATTACAAATCAAGTGAGGATTAAAACGTCTTATATCATAAGCAGACATATTTAATTCTGGTCTACCATTTATTATCCATTTCGCTAACTCTCGACCACAACCACCCGATAAATTCATACCTGAATTGAGGACAAGATATAAATAAGTTAAAAAGTAAAAACTTTTTGATTAAATATTTTCTAAAGATTGCAAAGTTTCGAAAATACCTAAACTATTGAAACCGCTCGCATGAAAAAACCCTCTAATTCTCGGATCTTCTCCAAGAAGTGGTTTATGATCAGGTGTGAAAGACTCGGCACCACTTATTGTTGACTTTATCCCAACATTTTTGAGACATGGCATCAATTTTATAGTGTTTTCTAAATTAACACCAAAAGTATCCCAATTGAGATCAAATAAAGTGAATGGACTCAAAGATTTTGGTTCATTTCTAATAAATTCTGGATTAGTCTCATATCCACCAATTTTTAGTGATTGACCAGAAGTTCGTGTATATATTGCCAAATCATGATCTCTTATATTTGGTATTTTTAGCGGTGAAACCAATTCAGGCATCGGTTCAGTTATAACATATGCGTGTTCTAAAGCCTGTTGTGGCAAACTATCGATGCCTACAAAACTAGCAATATTTTGACCCCAAACACCACTCGCATTCACAACAATGTCTGTCTTTATCTCATACTTTTCTTGATTTGAGCCCAACTTCAATATCACGCCTCAAATTCAAATGAGTGATCAATACATAAACAAAATCTATAAAAACATTTATATAATTCAATTACCGGTAATTTTTTTATCTTGAATAACACCCAAAGTTGACTTCATATTAATACCAATCACTTCCGCGTCTTCGAAAACTTTGCATTGATTTCCTGCGGCCTTTTTAAGAGCATTGCAATAAATAGTTGGGTCAACATTTCCATCGCCCGGACTATAGAGCCCACCGATTAAGTTAGACTCTTCGCCCTCTATTAGTCCTCCGAGAATATCACTCACACCCTTCCTATCAAGCATTTCTGCTTCAATACCATAATATTTTGATATCCCGTGAAGTCTTCTATATTCAAGCATTCGTTCGCTCGAATGGGCCAGAAATAGTCCGCCGTTATTAACCCAACCGGTGCTCTCGATGCCATCGTATCTGATCAAGTGTTCATTCAATAGAAATCTCGTATGATTTAGAAGTTGAATGTCTGTGTCTGAAGGGCGTAATCGCCAAATACAACCTGTTTTTTGGTATTAGTTTTGATTTCATTCAGTAAATAAAGAGCTTTAAAACTTTTATCTCTGATTTTATCTATTTGTCATTAGGAGTGAGAAAATCCCAGCTTTAAAATAACTTAAATAACAAGTCATAGAATAGATGAGTTGATTATATAATAACTAGAATTTTAAAAGTTTTCATTCTTTTTTTAAAGTTAAATTTATTTTCTGAGATTTTGAACTTTTTATGACTTAATCTTAAGAAGTTTTGTGAAAATTAATTGAAACTTTGTTGAATACCAGCTGTATGCCAAGTGGTCCCACTTGTTATCTTATTTCTTTCAAGTATAACAACATTTCTGAATCCGCGCTCACATAAATGATATGCTGTCGACAATCCAATAACACCTCCGCCTGTACTATAAATAAAGTGTTCAGCAAAAAAGAACTTGTTTAGGAGTATTCAAATGTGAGCCTTTTGTTTGAAAATTTATTTCTTAAATAGTTATTCAATAGGAAATGTCTAAAAGACATAATTGAAAGTAATTTTTACCTATTATAATAGCATTCGCGGATTCTGGTATAGAAGTGTGAGCAGCTCTTCTTGAGAAAGTATTCAATTGTTGGACTGAAAACTTCGATAACATAACTGTTTTGCAATTTTACACTTAATACTAAATTACTTTTTTATGAAAATTGAAAACACATTTTCCTAAATACTGTATTAGATGGAGTGCTGCTCTCTTTAGTTATCTTTTGATGAGTTTTTATAAACTTGAAAAGCTTAAAGTTAGTACAAAATCATTATGAATTAATGACTATTGAGACATAAAATAAAAACAAATGATTATATAAGACTCTTTTTTGAGTAAATATGCTGTGAATGTTGGAAGTCTGAAAATTATTTTAGATAACTTTTTGAATAACTGACTAATTAATTGAAGACTTGCTGAAATAATGTTCGGCGACTTCATTGTCCTTTTCCAAGCAGAAAAGTTTGTTCCTCTTTAATTCTAAAGGTCATTAAGAGGCTTATTATCTCATATTCAACCTTTAAGGTAGGTAAAAGGTCGTGTAGCATAATTTAATTAGGAAGGTGCAAGGTGCTAAACGGGCAATTTTGAATTTTTCAGAAAAAGTCAACTCAATTTTACATAACTTCGTGAATGCCTAACCTTAAACCTGTTCTAAGACACAAATATTTATTGAATTTAAAAGGTGAGGCTTTAATTGTGAGTATTAATAGTTTATAGTTATTTAGAATTTACTACTTAATCATCAAAATAAATTTCATATCACATTCTTGTAAAATTGTTTGCAAAGTTTACTTACTGCAAAAGTAGTTGGAAATCCCGATTCACAATCGCTTGAATTAATTTTCAAAATATTCATATAAAGCATTATGTTTCAAAATTTAATCTCATTAATCGATAGCTACCAGCGGTCAAACTGTTTCCAATTTAAACCTGTATTTTTTATTATCAATAGATCGAAATAATTATCGAATTATGTAAAAAAGTAGTTTTTCTTCAATAATCTGTTAAATATCTCATCATAAATCTGAGTGATTGTTATTTTATTAGCCATTAATTTCAAGCAATCGAATTAATTAGTTTGCATACAATATGTATTTTCTGATCTCTATTGAAAAATTTGTGATCATTCCGAGATCTTTATGCAGTAAACTATAAACGACTATTTCAGAAATGACGCCTTAAATGTTCAAATGATCAAACTTATCAAAAAGTCCATTTTTGAATACAAATATAATATAGTTCCGGGTTTACATATGAGCTCATCATTATTGAACATCTTAAGTAATCTCTACAGACTTTAAACATTTTAAAATATTTTCGAGTCATAAATAAAAAATATTGCGTTTTTAAGATCATGTAATCTACAGGTATACAGAAATTAAAATTTTTGATAAATATAACTTCTAATTCGTATCGCATTTAACCTCAAACTTGACCGAAGAACAATTTTCACAAACTTTTTTATAAAGTTAATTTCATCAATAATCATAATTGTTTAAAATAACTAAAAAATTAAAACAGAAAACAATTTTAAAGATTTGAAAAAACACTTCTCAAAGCCTCAAAACAATATACAATCTCTTAATCTGATTGTACTCTGTATAAGGCATTAATAACTTGATGTTTGCATAATGTTTGAGTTCAAAATGTTTATCAGTTGTACTAATGGGTTGATTCCAATCTAATTTTTCGATTCAATCAAATGCACTTAATGTTAAAATGATTTTGCTCTTAATTTTCACCAAAGTCTCAAAATTGCATTCAAGCCAAATAACAATATCCAAAACTTTTGATAATAAGTTATCATCTTCTCCTATAACTTTTTATTTTAAGTTGACATCATTTTCCCACTCAAATTACTTTTTTCAAACTATGAATAATCTAAATTAATTTCCTGATTTTTGTTTGTTTGAACTATTTTCGATCATTTGTTAAACGTTTCTGATCATCATTTTGATCCGCATCAGTCAATACTCTCTGTGTTAGAATTTAAAAACTTGATATTTTTGTAACAATTTACTCATTTTTTCAAAATTCAAGTTTAATTGTGTGTAACATTTTATGTTCAGCATTTGCTATTTTTTGTTTCTATCGACTAATATATTATGATTGCATATTATAGCAGAAATAATATTGAAATTATCTTGAATTCGTCGTATAGGATATGATATATTCTTGATTTATTGTATTAAAACTTTTTTTATGATATCAAAAGTTTAAAAAAACTAAAGTCTGATCTTTTTTCAAAACTAAATTTAGTGCAACGAGAAAAATAAATTATGAAATTAGTCAAACTGTTGAATGAGTTGATTGTAATAGTTATCCTAATTTTAAAATAAAAAAGATTTTTTTAAAAAAGTTCGTTGTGTAATGCCTTCTTGTTTTCAAATTTTTGTAATTTTTGTAAAATTGGACATCAAATTATTACAGAAGAGGATAATTAACATTTTAATGAATCTTTAACACGAAAATGTTGAGAATGAACATCACTCGCGATCCTAATTATGATTTGTGCCATATTTCATAAGCGAGTATACATTGTATCGCATTAAGAGTGGCCCATATTTTCTTCAGTATCATATATTTTGAAACAATTTTTCCTTTTAAATCAAATTTAATCCTAATCTATCAAAAGAAATTCAATTTATTGTAGTATCTTTTGATTAGAAGTTTGATGATTTCGAGTTTTTATTCCATTTAATTAGGAGAAAAGAATAACTTTAATTCCTTTTTTGGTGAACCCAATACTAGTCAATAAAAATTATGATAGGATAGGGTTGGAAGAGATTTCCAACAATATCACCCTTTATTCGACAATAAAGTTGTTTCTTTTTAAAACTTTTCCACAATTTTTTCTTAGGAAAATCCTCAATTCGGTTCAAAAGTTTAATTTTCTTAAAAACATTTACTCATCTCAAATACTAGCGATTTGACAATCAAATTGATATCAATCTAATAAAAATTATTTTACGACTTGAGACTTATGATTTATTTTTGTTTCATGTTCTTTGAATCTTAATTTAAAGTGTATTTTTTGTTCAATAATTCATTGAAAATAAGTTTTATAAGAGAAAAAAATGAAGGCTTTAATTATAATATGTAAAAATTAGTTCACGCATTGCAACAATAGCTGATAAAATAGTTAGTTTAATATTTTCAAATGTTTATCGAAAACCTGGAATTATAAATAACTCTTTGAAATTGAGACAAACTTTAGTGAAACGATGATTCAACTCCTGATCTTCCGCAAGTGCTAAAAGATAAAGGGTTTAGCATTCAAAACAAGATAGCGAGCGGGGGTTTCAGTAAAGTCTTTAAAGCAAAATGTAATCAAATGAGTGGAAAAGAGTTAGCGCTCAAGAGAATTGAATTATCGAAATGTCCTAAAGTGGTCGAAAAGTGTTTGAAAAACGAAATGAAAATAATTAATTACTTGAATACTTTAACTCATCCAAACATTGTTAGAGTTTATGAAATAATGAAAACAAGAAAATTTGCCTACATTTTCATGGATTTGGCCAAAAAAGGATCAGTTTTTGAGTTTATTGAAAAACAAAACAACCCGTTGACTGAAGACAAAGCGAAGATATGGTTCGGAGACGTGGCAGTGCTTTGACTTATGTTCATTCCAGAGGAGTAGCGCATCGAGACATAAAACCCGATAATTTTCTAATTTCTGGTGACGACAGAGCACTTTTGACTGATTTTGGATTTGCGTGTATTGATAGCACTCAATCTGATTAGAGATTAATGAAAGGCACTTCTTGTGGAACCAATCAATATAGGGCACCTGAAATATAGACTCTCAAAAGCGGACAGGTTTACGACGCAAAGATCTCAGACTTATACTCAATGGGGATTTCACTATATTATATGATTAACTTTGACTTCCCGTTTGATACAAATCTGCCCACAAATACTCTTAATCGCAAACAAAACGCGCGTGATTTCAGTTATAAAAATAGTTCGGTTTCCAAATATGCCAGAGATTTGATTTTCAAAATGTTGGATCCAATACCAAAAACAAGAATCACATCTTTAGACGTGCTAAAGCATCAAAGGCTTAAACCAATGGCTAATTAAAGGCAGACATGAAGACAAACAACTATTAAACTTTCATTTGTTTTCTATTTTGACCAAAAATATGATAATTTGGATGCTATACAAACAACATTTATTTGTTTCGTTTATACAATTTCGACAAATAAAATTCAAAATAAATGTCTATCATTTAATATGATTTCAAAGCTTCTTTGAAATCAAATAAATTCATTTGTTATCTGAAGTTATCCTTCGAAATGAAAATATGCGAATTCTTGAAATCTTATCATAGTTTCCTTTAAAAAAAAGTTTAACTATAGAAATATTTTTCAAAGAGATTCATTGAATAAGGCTTTGCATTAATTGAATCTCAATAGTCTTTTAATTTTTAGACCAAATATATTTGTCGAATAGGATGTGATTTTAAGGGAACTCACATTTTAATGCTTGTTCTAAAATATTAATAAAATAATCTAAGAATAATTAACATTATTTTGAATGCTATTTTTCATAACATTGAATAATAGAGTTTTCATTTCATTCTGTTGAACACATAGTTATAACCATTACACTTATCATAAGTGATTTATGAGATAGTTTAATATCAAAGTTATTTAGCCATATGTTTATCCTAATTAATGGTATGTTTGGGGATGTCTTGAGACTCCAAATATTGTTTTTGCATGATTTTAAAAAAAATTTCACGAAGTAGTTAATCCCATGAATGTTAGTTCATTTCTTGAATGAACAAAATTTTAATTTACAAAATACTCATTCATTTTTATCGATTTCAATGAAATATCTGTGAGAATGAATGAAATTAAAATACTGATTTTAACATCAATTTTTGAAAAATGTTTGACCTTATTTTGATATATTGTTCAAAGAGACTCATCGAGAAAAGGCTTTGCATTAAATGAATTTGAATAATCTTTTAAAGCCAACATCTTTTGTTGATAGAATTTAACCCTAATTTTTTCATTAAACTAATTTAAAATAGTTCATCATTTACTTGAAAAGTTGATTCATGGTAATTATTTTATTGTGATGAATGATGAGAGTTAATGCTTTAAAAAGTATGACATGATTCGGGTTAAAGCTGTTTTGTTAGACGGGTTTTGCATAAAGTGAAAGAAAGATGAATTCATTTATTCTATTGATAGTAAACCTTATATTTTAAGATGTTTTAAAAGCTTATTCTCAAAAAGAAGGTTTTAAGATGAGTTTTGAGCCTTTGGAGTGAATTTTAATTTAATATTCAAGCTTTTTAAAAATAAAATATAAATTTTAGTTTTGCTTATCATTTACAACATTTCTAAACATTATTAAAGTTTGTGAACAGTATTACTGAAAAATACTGATCATTGTATAAATTTGTGAGTTTAAGAGAACAAATATTTTAATATTTATGTTAATTTTTGTGCTAAAAATAAGTTGAAAACATTCTAATAGGTTTTATATGTATATCAATGTAAAAAACTTGAATTTATTTCTAAAGTCGAAGCGCCGCAAATGTATGATTACAAATAAAATAATGCTCATTAATTAGGCTCACATTATCGTTAAACGCCTACATCAATAAAAAATAAATTAATGATTTGACACAATATAATCACTCAAAGAAAGGATTCCTAAATGAAATATTTGTGTCAGAGTTACAGATGAGTGTTGCATATGTAAAAGCATTAAGTTTTAATTTATTAGATAATAAGTGGAGGCATTCTAGTAATAAGCCTAATATTAGTGCCCCTGATTATGAATTTCAAATTTGGTGCCAAGTGAATGATCGAAATCAACTTTTTCGTGAGCTATAAAAGTGTTCTTAAAACTTAGACATGTATTTTTCCAAGCATTTTACAATCAATAGGAGAGTGCTTCAGGTCATATATCAATCGTAATAATATTCAAATATTACTCATAATACATACTCATTCAGATTATTAGTTTTTAATAGTTATTCATAAATGAAAAGATGTATAAATTATGGATCGGAAGACTTTCATAGAGATGATTCAAAATGAGTGATCTAAGAATGTTCAAAACAATAGAAACTGTTCCATTAAAAACCTCGTCTCTTCAGGTTCTAATTTGTTTATGAATTAGACTCTATGGAAATTACATTATCATCATTGAGATGAAACAGGTCTGAAAAGCAAAAATATTTGAGAAACGACTTTAAGTGTTAACTTATTTAAGTCTTTTTAGAGTGTATTATAAATATGTTTCATGAGTTTTCATCTTTATTTATTACACCAGTCATAACATGAGTAACAGTTGTTGTCTGGAAGAAAAACATTTGAAAAATAATTTTATTTCTAACTATTTGTTTTTATTTTGCTGAACAGGTTCTGAACATGACTTTAAATTTTTGGCAAAAGTTATTAATTCAGCTTCCATTGAATTAATTTATTTGAAATAAAGTTATCGAACCTTATTGTGAGCTAAAAGGGTTGAAATGATATATTGAAACTGATAATTATTATTTGCAAATGCGTAACAATAAAGTATAACCCCTTAACTCGATTATACTCTTCACACACCGGGAATCGCATAACTAAACCTGATTTTCCAAAATTTTGGCCATAAATAGTTGTATATCTAATATATTCAACAAAAAATCAAATCTTCAAAGATTAACTTATTTTTTAACAAATACTTAAAATAAATTATCATTTATTCATTTGAAAAGTGTAGAAACCTTAGAATTCTTAAATTAATGATATCTTCTGCGAAATATAGTTCAGTCTAATTCTCTGATTACATGAGAGATCAAACATTCATTAAAAAGATCTCTTTTTACATTGTTATTCTTGAAAACTAGAATTTCTATTTTTACCATTTTTTAATCTTTTATTATGAGATGATATAGAAGAAGAAAAAACTTGCACTCATATACAAGACAACTTCAGTTTAATAACATTAAAAGGTTTTTAGTGGGTTATATTTTTAACAGTTGAAAATCATTCGTGACTATTGACTTGTTTGTTATAAGTCTGTATTATTAAACGCATGAACACCTTATTTTATCTCAAATTCATTCACATTATATTAAAGATTTCATTTCTATCTCAAACAAATCATACGAATGAACCTTTAAAAAATAATAAAGATACGAATCCTTGATAAGGCATATCTTATTATTTTTCGAATAAATGCATGAACTGATTAAAATCATAGCTTCTGACTTAGTCTTGAAATTTAATAAACTAATGTATATTCATATAATTATAGAATAAGATCAATTTGATAGAAGATTGTATTATATTTTAATCAATTAATTACACGATGAATCAAATGATATTTGATTTCTGTTTCCCAATTAATTGGGTTAATTTTAATTACATACAAATAAAGATGATTTGATGACTTAAACGGTCACAACATATTTCAATTTAACTTTTTTTTCTTTTCAAACCTGAGTTCTTAATCAAATCAAATGAATGTTGAAAAATGTAAACCACTTTTCTGATGAATTCACGGAAAAGACATCAATTCAGAGTGAAGTAGGATTTAGAATTGAGTTATATATTATCACGAATTTATTGTTAATAATTAAAATTTTGACTTTTAAAGTTTGTTCCATTCATCCCATAAATTGTGTAAAGTTTACCTCAAAAATGCTGTGTTTAAATTTTGAACATGTTGTCCTGAGAAAATCAAGATAGTCTTAATAATAATTTGCAGAATTTTCAACTAATAATTTCAAGGCTTGACTCTCTGATCAAACTTTTTGAATAATCTTTCGATTATTCATCTGAATCTTGAATGATTTACATACATAATGTAATATAACTTGAAGCTTGTTTTTTATTTGATCAAAGAATAAATGTTCGGAATTTATTGATGAAATATATTTTTGAGTTACATCGTTTATTATGGGGATAAAGCGTTGAGCTTTTATTTCTTTTTATAAAATAATAGTATATCCTAATCGATGAGATTAAAGATTCAAATTTAACATTTTTCATACGAATCGATTTTCAAAAATCATTTTGGATTTTAACGATAGTTATTTTTGATGCAGAGATTTATTGAAAAACCTCTGAGAATAAAATAATTTGTAAAATATATAATTTTGGCTAAAATATGAGTAGATTTTGATGAACAAATGCCACTCTATTGAGCACAGAGTTGTTCGTGAAGCTATTAATCAGTAATAATCTAAATAATTATCATATTATGTATGAAATAGTGCACGATTAAACTTACTATCGAGCCTTCACTTGAAATTCCTGAACAAAACAAACTTCTTTTTTGTACTCTTCCCTGTTATAACAATGTGCAGGTATAGTATTCATTGAAAATTACATGATAGTTAAGAGCTATAGAGTAATTATGCATCAAAATTAATGATTAATTAAACACTTCAACACTTAACTGTATTTTTGAGTGAGAGGTTGTTTCATATGAGCCCAAAGTAATAATTATAGAATACTTCATATGTTTCTTTGATGAAGTTTATCAGATAAAAATTAGACAAAATGTTAACATTTAATCGGATAATATATCTTCACTTACTGCTAAGTTATAGCTATGTTACAGCTTAAGTGAATCACGAAAGAGCTCCTTAACTGATAAGCGGTTAATGAAGATCACGAAGAAAATACTCAACTCTTGGTCTTAAAGCCGTTCTGAAAATGAAGTGTTTTGGATTAAATTTGGATACTTTATCATTAATCTGAATAACGTTTAATCCTGTTTATGATTAAATTTATGGGATTAATTCGATAAATTATTAGAATTTAATTTATATTACGATTCTTGTTGAGAATTAAGCAGTAAAAAGAAGATAACTTCTTTCAAATTGAAAACATTATAATGTATTCATAAATAGTAAGCATTTTGGATGAATTTGACCATTCAGTTTGGCAGTAAATATGAGCTCATTGTAACTTATATTTGTTTTTCAAGTAACTTCAGATGGTTATTCTCGTTGGTTTTATATAAGGTTTTGAACAGATATTTATTTGTATGATATCTTTTGAAATTCATTATGAATTCTGTGAATTTTGTGTATTTCGAATCATAGAAAAGTTATATGAAAAAATTTGTATAATTTTTAGAACTTTTCAAATAAAGGACATAATTTAAGTAAGTTTAGATGAAAATGCTGTATATGATTGGCTTCGCATAGAATTTGAAAACTTATTATTCAAATGGTTAATACATGAGTTACACTAATAATGATTAAGAATTTTATGTATTTATTATAGTTTTTCAAATAATTATCATCTCATTACTATTCCTAATGAGTGTTGACTCATAGTCATAAACTTAATTTTAACTTGAAATTCAAATTAACAATTATTCTTTTGAAGTTAATTTTATGATTTCTTCTTTTATAATAAAAGTTATGATTATTTTCTCCTTTTGTGATCCCATACAAATCTATGAACAGTAAATTTATTAATTTTTCGAGAGAGAAAGAGAAGAGAAGAGAAGAGAAGAGAGAGAGAGAGAGAGAGAGAGAGAGAGAGAGAGAGAGAGATCGGCTGAAAAGATGAGCTTTACATTAAACAGAGGCGAATAGATTATAAACTGGACACGAATCGCTTTCGGGCTAATGATAATATTCACTATAAAAGGATTGAATTTATTAATACACAGAAGTATAATATTAAATAACCAAAGCTTTTCATAATAGACTTAAAAAGACTATAATTTTCAACATTATAATGAATGCGTTTCTACCAATGTTTAGAGCAATAACAAAAAAATAATGAATTTTTCCTTAACCTTATTTTATGATGATTTGAAGTTAATTTTCTCAAAATTTTCAATTGTGTGAAAGTATTCAACGATTGCTAAATAAAGATTGTATTATTTTTTCATCGAAGTTTACCAGTACTATAAAAGGGTTAGGCATAAAATGTAACCTCAAAACTGATTTATAATAACTAATTTTCTCGGCTAAATACTTATTTGTCAGATTATAATATATAAGAAATGGTCACGATTTGTACATAATTTTGATTGATATCAGAAAATATAATTATTTATAATCATCGCCTATCATAGCATACATGCATATCAATAAAGTAAAACATATATTTAGCAATTTTATCGATAAGTATTATTTATTTTTCTCATTGGAGTTATTTATGCCTTACTTTTCCAAAAAAATGCAAAACCTTTTTCATATAATTGAAGTTTTTATTGAATTTTATTAATAGAAAACTATAAACAATTAATATATATTAAATAACTCCTAACTCGTATATCTTAATTACATATCAGACAGATAGTCAGACATACTTTCAAACAAAATGAATTAGAGTTTGAGTTGCATTAATTGTAAAACTACTCTAAACTCATGACAATTGTACGCTATATAATAAATTTTAGCTTCAGGTCATTGTTATGCAGCATAAAAGTCTTGTCACTATAAATGAAAGAATTGAATTTATATAGAGTTTTGAGTATTAAATCTGAACCTTATTGTAATTTAAATTTAAGCTTTAGAGATGCCGTATTCAAGTAAATCAGGAATAATTTCAACGATGAAAACTACAAAATGATCACTTTTGAGCTCATTTTATGCGATCAATTACTTATACATTTATATGACTTCTAAAGATCTTTCAAAAATTTTAATATTTAAAATCAATTTATTGAGCTATTTTTCATATGATCATAAATATTCAAATCTCATAATTATATGTTTGATTTCAAAAGAAAAAATTATAGAGCATACCGATGAGGGTGGAATTTAATTTCTTTCTCATCTCTTTTGCACAGTTTGAATAAATCTGTTTGAACCGAATGATAGTTTGAAATCAGTGGCAAAGCCTGGAAAATGCTGTCGGAGGCATAAGTTGAAATTCAAAAAAATCCAATGGGATGGGATGTAATGGTTTTATAAGTATGTTATGCACGTTGTGGGAATCCTAGAGCTATTTCAAAACTAATAACTGAATATATAAGATCTAATTCTATTCTGAACTAATATGTTAACGGCTTATTGAATGACTCCATTCTAACCCCATCACTCTTTTGTGTCATATTTCTAAAATATTTACCGGATTTCAATGCAAATCAAAATTCAAATTTTCATCAATAACTGAAAATCTTAATTTGATTCCTTTTCATCCATACATTCAAAGTTAATCGGTGTTCATTCAAATTTGTACGATGAATAGTCCAACCCTTCGTTTATAAGATCATATGAACATTTTCAAAATCATACCATTGATAGAAGGTATCATTCAATGACTCAATTGTATTCATTCTAAATAAAGCAATTTAATCATAAAGTTATTTTGATAATAAATGCTATTTCCGTACAATAGAAAAAATATTATTTAAATCGAGGTATTTTTCAATTTTCAAATCTATAGCTTCAGTATTCAGTAGAAAAATTGAAGTAATTATAAAATTATTTGAAAACATATGTATGAAAAGATTCGTTTATTCAATTCAATCTCAATTATAGAAATTATTATTATAGCTCTTCAAGAACAACGAGATTTAATTGTAAATTTTTTCAGAATAAGAGCTAGTTTTGTGAAACTAAATTGAAAAAAGTTATACATGACTGACATTTAAACAATAAATTTTATTTAATTGATCATAATTTTTACCCTAAATATTGCCTTTATGAATATGATCATTCAAAATTGTGCCCAGATTTACAATTAATTAACCATTAAAGTGTAGATTATGGTGAGAATATTAAATATTCTCATACGCTTCATGGCAAATAAAGTCTTATTCAACACTATCATTAAGGTCTTGCTAATTGTAGTTTAAATAATTACCGTTTGAGAAATTTGTCCATTCAATTGCCTCTATTTATGTAAAAGGCCTTTAAGGACGTAATAAAAACTTAAATATTGAGGTACTTTTAGCTTATTTAATCGACGCTCTCAGCAGTTGACTTGAATTCAAAAAATGGTTCAGATTTGAAAATGAATTTTAATTTTTCATAAAAACTACCGTTTTAAGAAGAAATAGCTGAGAAGTATGTTAATGAATATTCAAGTTTTCATACTGTTTTCAATGTTACCTTAAAAAGGAAAGCTAAAAATTATAATTAATACTATCACTAGAACAATACAAGTTCAATATTTTGAGTTTATATTCAGGTATTTTATTTCGCTATATTTTTATTCAAGCGGATTTTAAGAGGAAAAATAATTTGAAAAAGATTATCTTTTGTTTTTCGCTAATTTCAGAAACATAAAAAGAAAGGAACATGTTAAAAAGAAAATTGAATTATACTTTGAAGAGTCATTAATAAGCGAATTCCTGAACTAAGCTTTCAAGTGATGGAATTGGCTGAAGTCTAGTGGAACCATTCAATAAGTAAAAGACTTTGGGCACGTTACAGAAAGATTAACCTTATTTTTTAATATTTGGAAAAAATTGAAATATTTGATCGTATATTTAATTAATAAGTTGTAAAGTTGAAATATTCATTAATTTACAAAGTAAGAAGCTTTAAATATTTTGCTTAAAGGAATACCTTTAGGGCTGGAAAACTTCTGAAATTAGAGTTTGATGAGAAACTTTCTAGAAATCTTTCTATAGCTGAGCAGTTTTCCTTACTGTAATTTGAATTGACCTTTGCTTCAGACATTTGGATCATCAAAAAATGTCAAGTCTTAAACTTATGTTGATTTTTATCAAACAAAATATTGAATTTTAAAATTATATTACAACTCAACATTACATTTTACTGCATTGTCAAAATTTTAAATATTTAGAGCTTTTGATTTACCTTTCTATTAATATATTATTCAATTAACTTTGGAGATCAATCCCAATCATTTTCATATTGAAACTCTACAGGTTTAGCAATTGGAAAGATTATTTCTTGAATTTTGAGTTATATATAGAATATTTTTTGTAAAATAAACACTAGTTTCGACACTTAATGCGAATAACATTCATATCTTATTGAAAGAATTCAGCATTGAATAAAAATTCTCACAACAAAATTGTTTGTGATTTTTTCTTTGAAGTCTACACTTAAGTAGAGTTTATTAAATTTGAATAATTTTTTGTTTAGTTCTCAGTGATAGAAAGAATTTGGTCAACAAGTTTTGCTTTTTATTAGTCAAGGCGTGGAATTTGATCAATCAAAACTAGATCTTCAAATAGCAAACACATCGGGAAGTAAATACAATATAAATTTAAGTGATGTTTGTGTTTTGCATAACCGTAAATAGACTTTTTTCTTACTATATATGCAGAAGAATCGCGAAACATTTTTTCTCTTATTCACACATTGGATAGTCTGTAAAAAAGGAGTTCAACACAAGTCCCCGATTGTTTAGTTATTTTCATTGGAGGAACGTTTTGGTCTTGATCTTGACCTTCATTTCTTACATGTTATGTAGTCCTCATTTTTGGGCGCATTTCTATTTGATATATCAGTTTATGTATTACGAGGTTTTAATTTAGTAGTGGCTTAAAGTTTTTACTGTTTGTCTGACACTCACTTCAATAGTTTGTGATCAAAGTTTATCATCATTTTTTCGTTTACTTTTTTCTTCCATTTTTCAGTTGTTTTCATTAATATAACTCAAGTGAATGACATTTTTCTTAAATTCATTGCGGATTAAATTTTTCGATCGTTTTAAGTGTTTTGATTGAAACAAATTTTATTTTTCAACATCAAAAATGAATTTATTTTACTGGAAAATAGTAAGTTTTTTCTGTTTATTTTTATTTTTTTGAAAATCAAAGTTTTTTCCAATATTCAGGATTCTAAATAACTATATTAATAGCAATGATTCCGTTATAAAAACTTTTGTAAACTTGAATAAGAAGTTAAGCATATAATTATTTCAAAATAAGAGCATATCTATTGGTCTTGAAATCTTTTTTCTTATGTCTTTAAGGCTTAAACTTTTTGATACAAAAGATTTAACATTTATATAATTCTATTAAAGTTACAAATGTTTGACACAAATAAGAGTTATTAGCTTTTCCCAAATCGTGTCCGTAATAGCGTTTAGAAGTGATTTTAAGCGAATATAAAGATCATATCATTTAGAAGAAAATAATACTCGTGAAGAGTAGCTTTATTTTATTTACAAGCTTTTCAAAGAGAAAATTTCTATTAAAAGTCATTAGATTTTTTAGAACATTAAACTTGCATAAAAGCGATTACTGCATAAATTTTCTTATTCAGAACAAATATATATCAATAAAATGTGACTAAACTTTTTTCAGCTCGTATTTATATTTTCTTCCGCTGTATTGATACAAACGTGTTTCGCTCAATGGTCTAAGTTTTCAATTAAAGATAGTGATGATGATAAAGATACAGATTTAAAGAAACCGTATGAGTTCAATGACGCAGAGATGACAGCAATACAAGCAATTGTCGCTTTCCGAGAAGTGATAGGAGAATTGCTGCAAAAAGTAGGCTTAAATCTGCCTCAATCACTGGCATCAATAATAACGCGGTCAGATTCAATAGTTAAGACACCGGTACAGCTAGAAGAGTCAGCCTCTAATGCGAAAGCCGGTGGTATGGCTGCTGTCCTCCTCAGAGGTTTAGCGCTATCGTTACCACTACTCATACCAATGGCAACACAGATGAGAAGAATGTCAACCGATCCATATCTGCCTCCATTACCTTTCATTCCTGATCCCTATTATAATACAGCACTTCATCGAAGGAGAGGAAGATCTATTGACAACAATCAACTTAAACAACTTGAAAATATTCTTTTACAAATCGATTCTCTGAGCAGGAAATATAACAAACATTGATCTAAAGATAATAAATGATGTAATACTAGAAACTTCTACCACATAATTCACCTCAAAAGTCAAATCAATCTTAGGAATAATAGCTGATGATAGAAGTGGCGTCATTTCAATCACAATTTTTTCTCTTTAGAAATGTTGATCAATTTTTTGTATATAATCTTCAAAAATTTCTGTAATTTATCTTTAAGGTTTACGCCACTTTGTTTATGTTCATTAGCCGTTAGCTCATACATAGGGTCATCGTTTGGAAGATGCGCCCACTTTTCGGGAATAATCAATACGTTGACCTTCAGGGCAATGGATTCAAAAAAAAGTTGTATAACATTTATCGACACTTAAACTTTAAAATGATAAATAGCTGTTTATCTCAATGATTGTCAATGTTATGTTGTTATAAATCCTATTCATAAATATAATTTTTGTTTTTAGAAAAATAAGATAAAAATAATTATATTTTAGTGTATTTAATTTATACGGAAAAAATAAAACGCCTTAAAAATATCGGAAATATCATGTTTTACTTATTTATTTAAAAAATAATTTACATATCAAGGAAATAGTAATTGAACATTTTGTTTAGCTTTTTAAATGTTGAATAACAATAAGATCATTATTTTGCAAATCAAAACACCGGATAAGTAAAAATTTACTTTGGATTTAAGTTAAAATCAAAGTCAAAAGAATTTTTACTAAAACACTATTAAATGGCAAATTCAAAACCAACCTAATGAATGAGCTCTATTATCTTAATAATTTCTAATGTCTCAATACCTATAATTTATTCCGCAGTACTTAATATAGTCAATAATTATAATGATAATAATTATTTCATGAATCCTCAATTAAATATATATCAAAGCCGGTGGCAGTAATATCCTTAACCCACTGCTTGAACTTTAATTGTTATGCTTGTTTCGTAAGAAATTGTTAAAAACATTCATTAGCATGAAAGGAATTTTTCACTCAATTAGGAGTTTCTATTCTATAGGAATGCCTCTTCACAAATTTTTACCCATTATAATCGCTCTTCATAAATAAATGATCGAATTATCGAATTATTATACTTCGGAAGCACTTGCATAAGGCCTGCTTTAATGAGATTGAATCATAGCTTGTTTAAAATAATATTATTCGAATTATTATTATATTATATGAAATATTTATGGATTATTAATCTGAAAAATGAATTCACACTGAGATGAGAGACGAGATGCTGAATAAACGTTGATATTTGAATCACAAATGTTTAAAATAACTTTTCAATTGCTGTACAAAAAGAGATAAAACTGATACTCCATACTGTTTTTGCCGGCTTATCGGTTGAACCTATGGAGATATCAGGCTATTGAATGAGTGGTTATTCGAAAATTTGGGAAGAAAATTATAAATTACAGCATTATTGCAATTTATTTAATTCAATATGTGTTTTGAACGAATAAATTTTGTAATTTAATCACTGGCTTTTTGAAAGGTGAAAACAATTTCGAAACTGACTAATTCTAAAACGTTGAAATAGACAGCTTAATAATATATAGGTTGTTCACTTCCTTAATTTTAAAGCCAAGCGTAGTGTTAAAAATAAACTTGAATGTATTTTTTTCACTTAAACTTTGTTTAGTTTTACATATGTTGCTCTTGACCTTTAAAATAGTTTCAAAGTATTCTTAAGAAATTGTTTTGAACACTCATTTGAAATAATAAATTAATAGCATTAAGAAAATAAAAACTTAGTTTTCTCAATGAATTTTACTCATATTGTTATTAGTCATGAAATTCTGGTATAAACGTGAATGATTTAATTCATGTTAATGTATCCTATTTTCTAAATATTTACTATTTCTATCAAATACACTGTATATTACATAACATTAAACTTTATTAGTTATGTGAGTTTTGTATTTTGGTTAAACGAATGCTTGTTATGTATTTCTAACACAATTTCACGCATAATATTTTTGAGATTCAATTAAAGCTTGTCATTAATGAAGTTAATGGTGGTTAATATCAGACATGAAAATTCAAATTTTCACATCATCTCCAAGTAAAACAATATTAAAGTCAAATTTACTTTATATATAAATTGTTTAACTCTTTGAATATCTCTTATATAATGGAATGAAGGTTTTGAGGTTAATTCAAAACTGATGGAAAACTTTATTAGAGGACTTTATTATTATAAGAGGAAATCGTTACCAAACATCCTTATTTTAATACTATTTGAATAAATCTAATTAAAAAAGTTTATTTACTTTCAAAAATAATTCTAACATTAATTTTAAGATAGTTTTAAGAGATAACTATCTGAATGAATGAGCTTTCATTTCAGTTTAATGACAGTTAAATGGATTAATCATAATGTTTCTACTTTCAAGTTTAATCAATCTATTAATGAATTCTATTTTTGTGACACAGTATTCGAAGGATCGTTTAGATGTTTATTTTGGATTAAAGTATATTAACTGTGTAAACATTTAGTGTCTTAAAAAGATAAAAAGTTTCATTTATTTATTACTTTTCCGAGTCATTAGACGTTTACAATGATAAACAGCGTAGAACTAATTGTCTGAACCCTTCAATAATTGTTGATTTCCAGTAAATAAGAAACGACTTCATATATTTTTGATACACAATTTTATCAATTTTAGTCTGAACTAGATTTTAAAACTAAAAAATCCTGGTTTTACCGACAAAAATGCTTAATCAACGCCTATGTTATAATTTCGTGATCAAGCAAATTATCTCTTAAACATTGAACTAATGAAATAGAACTGTTTAAAACTTTGTAAAGAATATTTAAAAATATTTGCCTACGCTATGTTACAGTTTATCTCGATTTAAAGGTTTTCAATAATTTAATTTATGAGATTGCACACAAATATTTTAATGGTTTATAACTTGAGGGGTTGTTTCGACGAAATGATCTGAATTTTTGATTCCAATACTTGTGATGGCATAACATTATAGTTATTATCACTCAAATAAGAAGAAGTAAAGAATGAAAACAAAAAATATAAGCGATTGTATTATTATTTTGCAGAACACCCATAACTCGTTTAAGTTGGTTTGCATTGAATTATTGATAAAAGTTTAAGTTTCTTATACAATAAGCTATTCATCTGATATCAAATTCTTCATAAGGTTTTGAAATATAAAGTTAAAAATGAACTCTAAAACCTTCGATCATAGACTTATGTGACAACACTGTGTCTAATACTATGACATCTATAAAACTCGATCTGTAGCTTAGTATACAGTATTGATATTATATCTCTCCGTATAGGAAAAGTACAGGAAATTACTTTAAAATGGGAAACTTTGATTTAATTAATGTTAGTTATTTACAATTTAAAAATTATTTA
>JAQFXV010000493.1:0-21624 GCA_034694065.1 Camisia spinifer
CTGAATTAAAATAATATTTGATTCATAATTTAAAAATTGAATTTCAATCATTAATTGATTAAATTCTGCAAATGTCGATCAGTCGGTTGTCGATGAGTCGACTGCGACCCTGTTTTACTGGTGTTTACAAAAAGATCAAAAACTATTTGTGTGTTTGGCCTCAATGTAAAAAAATAATTTAAACAAATCAATTATTAGACATGTATTAATTGATAAGGAATCAAACTATTTGTTTGTCATTGGCCTCAATGTAAACGACAATTCACACTAAAATGTGCTTTAAATGTTCACAAATTAATTCATTCGGATTTAAAACAATTTGATTGTGATTTTGAAGATTGTAATTAATTTTTAAACAGAAAAGAGATTTAAAACAACATTTTTGAATATATTTAGAACTCAAACCATTCAAATTGAATATAACAAAAGTTTAGACTAAAATCATATCTTAGAGAACATTTGAACAGACATTTAGGTTATAAAAATTTTAAAGTAATTTTACTGATGAATGAAATCAAAAGTTTGTCAAATAAATTGATCTAAAGAATCAAATTCGTTTCAAACTCATGAATTTAAATGCGATTTTAATGATTTCAACAAAAAATTCGTGACTTCTTCTAATTTTGAAAGACATCACAATAAATAAACTAATTTTCAATAATTGACTGCATTATGAATTTCAAAGTATTTTAGTTCACAAATAATCGAAAACTTATCTTTCATTTTAGTGAACATTAAGAAAAAATGTTCAAAATTAAAATCTGAATCGATGTGTAGTTCAAATGTAATGTTAAACAAATCATAATTTTGTTTTTCAGAGAAATCTTTTCAATTAATTGGTTCATAATATTTAATTAATTGTTTTGAATCTATGAATTGCTTTAATTATTGGATTTAAAAAACATTTTACTTAAACTTAGAGAAAAAGTGGCCCAAACACTACTTTAATCACATCAAAAATACATTTTTGTGTTAATTTTAGAACAATTAATTTGTTGTATGAATTTTTGAATTTGGATTAATTCAACTGTTTATATCATTAATTTATAACATTTTTTTCAATTAATTATCTGATAAAATTTGAACTCTTGAAATGAATTATAAACTTAATTATTTGCTCTACAGATTTATTGACCGCTAATCATTATCGATTTGGTTTAATAAATGAAAAAATGTTAATAGTTTATTGATAGTTAGTGTGAATTATTTGAAAAATTGCTTTTACTCAACTGTCAAATGAAAAATAATTACTCTATTTTAGTGTGTAATGAATAAACGCCTTAATCATGTTTGCATAATAACATTGTGCATAATTAGACTCATAGAACAAGTCTAGTCAAAACATGTCAATGTGTGTCAAAGTAGATTTTCTTGTTTTGATTAATCTTAGACTTATGTCAAAGCATTGATTTCTTTCGATTTCAATGAATAGCTATTTATTGAAACTCCGTTCATATGTATACTATAATTATAAGTTATAATTATGTCAAAAGAACTGACAAAAGTATCAAAGCTTTCTCAAATATTTCCTACTTTAACTTTATGCTAATCTCATATTGTTTGAAGTTCTTAACCTTTAGTGATAATAAAAGTTGAATTCATGTATTATTTACTGCTGGAAAAGATAATGTTTTCACAAATTTAAACTTAAGTAATAGTGTGAACAGATTTAACAATAAAATTATCATTTCAAATGATCTAGACTATTCCGAAACACTAATATATAAATGGCTATAAGTATTGATGTGGTATTTTAAAAAAAACTTCAATTTATTTACAAATTAAACTTCGTGTAATCCAATCCACTTTTAACTTGAAAAAGTATTGCTTCGATAAATTAACGAGACAATTCTTTCATTAAAACATAAAAATGAATTTCTTCTAACGAGATATACCGCCATTATTTTGAATAGCGTGTTATAGAGAAGCACCCAAACGGAAATACAATTTTCATTTGCCGGAATCCCGTTCCCGGTATTTTTTACTATAAAACTACCAGAAATGACTTATTCAGCTCAATTATAAGAGAAGGATGATTGGAATGCTCATTAAAGACTTGAAAAGTACGAAATTCTGTTTTCATAATGCAAGATACGGATCAAAAAAATTTGTTTGCGATAATTTAAAGAAAGTTTGAGCTTTGTTCTAATCAAAAACGAAGAATTCTATATGTTTTTGAATTTGAAATATTTTCTCATGAAACATAATATAAAATAATTTAAAAACGAAGGAAAATGGATGGAAATGAATAAAATTTTTATCAAAATTATTGTCGAGATCTTTGGGTGAAACCCAACATTCAATGAAAAAAATGTTATTTTGCAATTAAATCGAAGATATTTGACTTATCAGTTAAATTACAATTTTTACTCAGAAACCAAAATTCAGCGATTCTTATTTGCTTTTTGTTTGAAATATAGGCTCGCTTTTAAAGAATAAAATAATTAAAAATATTTTTATGATTTGATGCTACATCTCATCAGAACTTTTAGCTTAAGGAATATTTCTACTGATAATTCAATAATTTTTATCTATGAAAAATATTGCATTATTTATTTAACTTTAGTTTTGATGCCATTGAACACAATGAACTAAAATTGATAAAAATCTACTCTTCTCATAGAATTGTATCTGATTTTTCTTAATTCATGAAAATCTAGTTTAACTTAGTTTCAAAAATAAAGCATTAATGGATGAATATCTTTGAGAGTTTTATTATATTTTTTAAAGTTTTGAGAATTGCTTTCAATTTTGTTCTTCGAAAATTGATTTTATATTTTCTCGATTTCTCAATTGAATCGATCTCTGATTTACTGAAGCATTTAATCTTCAAAATAAATCGCACTTTTAAAATAGAAAGCATTCGATTGGGAGCATGTTATCGGAAAAGAACTATCTTTTATTCAAACCATTGAAACTACTTTTACTATTTATGGATAGTTTTTCACAATATCAGTAGTTTATGCTCTGATTTGCAATATTTTCAAGTTCAGAGTGAATCTGAACTATAAAAGCAAATAATTTTGCAAATACTGACCCCTTTTTGAGCCCAACTGAAAACTAATTATTAGAGCAAATTCAATAACTACATGGTGTCAAAAAGTTTGATCCTGGAATTCGATCCAATTTTGAATATTATGCCCGAATAATTTTAAAATAAAATTCATTCCATTAAATAAAAGGACGCTTTTTAATATTCAAATATTTGATCCCATTATCAAATAATTTTGAAAGTTGATGAAATACTGTAAAGTAACAATCACTTTATGTCTATAATTTAATGCTATATTTCATGATATACTGTCATCGAATTCTATTGAACTGAATTGAGACCATAATCATATTTAAATTCCGGCTTCAGTTTAATGATAAATATTACAACATTAAAATAGGTGACGGATCAGAGGCTCATTTGATTTGTTTGATAATAATATAGTAATATAGATAGGAGTGACAACCGGGTTATCAACAGTAAGTGTTAGCATTGTTAAGATCGATGTCATATTAAGTGTCAGTGACAATCATTTTATTATTGTTATTATTAAACAAGTTTTTACTGTAACCCACTTTATAATACATTTTTATTGAAAAAATATCCAATAGAATCACTATTTTGGTTGGCTTTTGATTTCTTTGTCATCAAATTTATAGTTCAATGATATGAAAAAAGTGAGCTTTATTTGAATTAATGTAAATTTATGCACACAACGAGTCAGTTTTGTTGAAATACCACTTTTGAAATCTTTTCAAACGATATTTCAATTTATGACATTTGACAATAATCAGTGTTCAACTGAATAAATTTTCTCATATTTTTTCTATTTTCATAGTATTTCAAAAAGTATACGATTGTGAATACGCCAAAACTGGTATATTAAGGAAGTGCCAAAAAAGAAAAAAATGTCATATAAAATAGAGTTGGGTCATGAATATTAAAGTTATGTTATTTCGATTCAAACCAACATTTGAATAATCGACTATTATTAGGGCATTTAGAGTTCAATTTGACAAAATTTCAATTCAAGTTAATGCAAAGTTACCTTTAATAAACAGGTGAGGGTTTTTGAGTTATTTATTCATAGCCCACATAAAACATTATCATAAAATTGTGCAACTATTCCGTGAATTTGTTTTGTGAAAATTCAATTAAATTTGTATTTTCCTAAACGATTATTTACTTAAAGCAATCAAATTATGAATACTTGAGAAGAAATCTCAAATTATTTGGTCCTTTTTGTACTTCAATGAATATTTCATTTAAATTAGAGCTTTAACCTCATCGCTCATATGCTTTGTAGTACTAAATACTGTACTTTATGCCAAAAGTTTGACACTTTCATGAAATATTGTTAGAGTCCATCATTTCATGTGATTATATGACTGAAATTATAAGTGCCTAAAAGTATATTAAAGTACAGCACATGACTAAATAGATTATTTCCACTCTCCTGAAGAATAATGGTATGTTTTGAATAAATAATTATTTTCTATTTTATTCACTTCTGCTTTTTGGTTGTATAATAATCTTGTAATACTATTGTTCTGTAGATGATATGTTTACTCAAAAAGAGTAATAAGAATCTCACTGTTCATTACAGCAAAAATATTTGAAAATAATTTTCATTTCTACTGATTTTATATTTTATTAACTTATTTCTGTTTATCAAATGGTATAAAATTATAATACCAATAGTTATTTGATTGAAACTCAATTGAAGTTATAGTTAACACTTTTAAGAATGAAATGATAAACTCTATAATAAAACTTACACGTAATGATTTATGACTAACTTTTTAGTTGAAATTTGAATGGTATTTTCCAACAAAATGCGCTTCAATTGAAATAAAAACTAATTAAAAGACCAAAATTAGATTGACAATTAACAATTCTCGAGTACTACTTTCTATTCTTGACCTCAAAACCAGATCAATCGATATTTTTTAAAGACTATCCAAATACTATTTCATGCCAATATCCTCCTTATGCCAGATATGATAAGCCACAAACATTTCTAATTAATGGAAATTACTTCTAATTAAGTTTCATTTCGCGTATCCTTTATTCGAAATTGTGGTAAAGTTTCAAAAACTAATTAAAACAGTTTATTAGTTTTTGAATAATGGTATTATGTCTTTGTTGGAATACTGAGTTGTGTTATAATAATCATAGTGTGTCATAACATGATTGCAAATTAAGAGTGTGTTTTGTTTCATAATTGATAAGTTGAAATACAAATTTAATTATTAAAATGACAACTGCATTATGAAAGCACTCATATTGTAAAGTACTATAACATCAATGTACAGATTTTTTACTACAATCAAAATATTGTTTCAGTCAAATGCTAGTAATACAAACTTAAGCCTAAACTTAAATCTCATTTAATTAACTGCTCATACAAGGCGTGTTCAATTTATTTTTGGCATTAGATATGCATAAAATATTATTAACCATTAATATTGTGCAAAAGTTAGTCAAGCGAAATATTTTCTGTTAATGATTTTCGAATGAAAAACAAAAATAATGATAAATATCTAGTGAGAAACAGAAGCCTAAAACGAAATTAGAGGATACATTGTAGAGTATAAAGAGTTTTCACAGCATAAATTTGTTATTAAAGCGGTGAAGCATTAATTTGTTTGATTCCCTTTTATTATTTGGTTGAAATGCTAGCTTTTGGACACCAATTGTAGAGAGCATACAAAGATGTATTGAGAATGCATGCATGAATTTGGTCTGTTTGGCTGCTAAGCAATGCTGCTGTTGTACACCGAACTCACAACAGAGCAGAACTAAACACAGACACAGATGCGAAAAGAGAATAAGGCGTTCAAATCAATAAAAGTATATACTGTATAGAACTGATGTTCCCCAAAAGTGAGGACCATTCGTCCATCCGGTTGTTAGTTAGAGGGGTATACGAACACAGGTGCTGCGCCCCTATTATACAGCCGGTCTGTCATCTGGATCTGTTTGCTGTGAGCTCTGAATTGCCCAATACTGAGGTAGAAATTTGATTGGTTGTGTCAGTGAGTTGATAGGATTGCTGCCAGTCTGCAGCACAACTAAGATTCACTATTCAACTGAATGAAAGAGAGAACGCTCTACTCTAACAGTACAGTACATGTGTGTCTCTAAGCGTGTAGTCAACCTCTTTAGCTTTCAATGCTAACCAACTCAGCTTTATTCTACTTTTTCTTCTTCATATTTTTCTTATACTGTTTCAATTATTGATGATATTATTGAGTTAAGTGATCAACTAAATGTCCAAATAATGAGTAAAGTTAGTTACACTAATTCGAGTGGTACGAGTCGATCATCAATTCGAAGCTCAGACTCATCTAAAATTTATGTTTCTCATCATCATCAACAACAACATCCAACACATCCACCACTTAGAGATTCTAAACAAATGTTCTTAAATCGTGAACTTCCACCTATACCTACATCAAAAAGACATCAACCACTGCCTCCTCCGCCACCTCCACCGTTATCAAAAGGCCCCCCAATATGGACAGTTCCGTCCTTTAACTCCTTCGGTGCCTTCGACAAGACTAACCCCAGTGATGGTAATTATTATTCTGTGAATAATTATGGGAATTATAGACAAAAATCGTATACTTCAGAGAATATATACGACTCTAATCATGGAGCTTATGCTACTTCAACTATTTCAACAACTGGGGTATGAATTCAATACTAGTCTGCATTATATGCATGTTTTATACATATAGATATACAGGTATTGAATCTAAATCTTATATCGAATACAGTTACAGACAAATTGATTATCAGATCAATAGGTATTGTATTAATCCTGTCAACCATTGTATCTAAAGTACGTTTCCGGTAATATCATAAATATCAATGCGATGAATATGAAAGAGCAAAATATAACTACAGTATAATATTAATGCAATTTTAATTTCTCGTTTCTGTTCTCAAGCATTATTCTCATTGTATTTTCAGTATTATTTTGACTGAATAAGTGATGCGTGCTCTCCAACGACGGAAGCTCTCAGTATTCCCCATAAACAACTAACCGGACATAATGTAGTATTGAATATATCAGTTTTCACTATCTGTACCACACCTGCTGACAAAAAGCATACAGAGATATAGAAAGATAGAGAGCAAAGCATAGCGAGAGTGAGAGAGACGAGAGAGAGAGACAGAGAGAGACAGAGAACAGGATTAAAGGCACACGAATATGTTTGAATGTGTTCTCTGCAGTTTCGCAGGTTTTCAAAAACGGTTCTGTCGTTTTTCTTTCACATTGTGAGACGTTTTCAATATTTATCAGAACAGAACAGACTTTTTAGAAATAGAGGTACATTTATGGCCATTCATTTTCTTGAGCCCGAAGACCAGCTGTCACTTTGAACTTAAAAAGCAAGAGAGCTGGCAGTCGAACATTTTGCGCGTACTCTTATAACCTGAAGGCTTTTAGTGCATGCCTTAGAAGCACGTACTGCTTAAAGGCACTCATTCACGTTCCTGAACCCAAATGTGCGCAAAACTTTTCCTCCCCTTAAACTATGAACTCAAAAGTTAAACACCACAATAGTGGGGAGAGTGTGTGCTTCGTAGCCTTCACTTTGACTACAGTAATAGATACTTTCTATTCATTGTCCCCACACACGCGACTGTTACGATTCTCAGCCATATTGCACGAAATACATGAGATGAATATAAAGTTTCAACTTATAAGTTAGTTGCCATCACTTCTGTGCACAATTTTCACTAAACTCAAATCATATCGATATGCCATATAAGATAGTTTTATATCGTATAATACCAAAAGGTCTAACTCATAACTTTCTTATAAATTCTCTTTCAGCTGCTTTTTTCAATTCGAGATTTTATCAAAACTTATAAAAAATTTAAAAGCATTGCGGATGTAATGGGTTTTAAAGTTACATTAGGGCTCACACAGCACAGGAAAGACAGTACTGCACACTATCGTAGTATGAATAATACTTTGCAAACATACCAAATTATATCAATCCAATGCATTCCTATCAAGTTTTTTGTGCTTTTTAAAAATTTATTCAGGGATTATTAGTGAGCCGAATGAAATATAAAAAAACATTCCGACATCATTAGTCAAAAGCATGTATACTTTTTTGCAATTTCACAAAAGTTCATTATAATGCTATGTTTATACTGACTCAGTTTGTTCACATTGGTTGAGGCAAACACTTCTTTAAGGCAATGATCCATAAAATTTGAAATAAAAGTCCATATTTATCACTTCAACTTTAAACAGGACTTTACCATTAATTAATAATATATAATAGCTTTTATTAGGGTTCTGATCAAACCTTCCTATAAATACCAAATTCTAATTAATATTTTCATTCAAAGTAAAATTTATTTATAATTCACTAATATATTTGCATAAAGTATTAGCTCTTAATATACAGTATATTTTGGGATTGATTTTAATCAGAATCTCTTCAAATGCGATGATGAAGAATCGTATTGTTCAATAGCTATGGAAACCCATTTTCTAGTTTGAGTGAATCTCATGCAATGCAAAATTGCCACAAGTAGTGATTCAAAGCAAACTAGCGGTACAAAAAAGTTATTCTCTTTTGTATCATTTATACTTGTATTCTTGATTTGCCTCAAAGTATTGTATTGGCAAAGCATAAGTGATTTGATGAGGGATTTGCCTTCAATTCCCTCGACATTATTTTAATGTTTGGTCCTGTGTATTTACATTTCTAATATCATATCACTTATGAAATATTACACAACTCTGTCAATGTTTGGATTCTCTGAACAAGTAAAACAATCCTTTTGCATTTTCTCGTATAAAATCATTTCAAATGTGCTCAGCATCAAATTCTAATCTAGCTTAGAGTAAGAGGTTTTTATTTTACTCTACAATCATTTTTAAAGTCTTACTTCGCCAGAAATACATGTTCAAGTGGGTCAAGTTTGGATTTAGACCAAATTCGAAGGGAGGGCCAAAACTAATCGATTTTAATCGACATTTTTTAACTTTAAGATCTAAAATGAAGTTTTAAAATCCAAATTTGATACTTTTGAGGTTAAATTTTGAATACAGAAAAGATAAACTTAACTTTAATTAACTAAGAAGAAAATTCCCCAACACTACATTCTAGACTTGCCAAAATTCCACGGGAATCCAATCATCACCCGATCCCTCCCTTGTCAGAGACTGTTTCAAGTGTAAAAATTATATCTTAAAGTTTTCTGTATTTTTCAGTTTTCAGTGCTTTTTTGTCTCAACGTTTTGCTTGAGTTCCAAATTCTTTCTTAACCCTTCTCTGCATGAGTTTCTTTCAAAGTGCTATTCGGAAAAACTCCAGAAGGAGTTGGGTTTTGACTCGAGTGCTTACGTATGTTTGATGTTTTTGTTCAAACATTAGCTCATATCGATTTATGTTTAGTTATTTATTTATTTATAAGTATTTCCTTAAACTGAACAAACGAAACCTGCGTAAAAAGAGTCCAAAAATTTGAATACAAGTTTAGTGAATGAGAATATGTAAAAAATTGATAGAAAAAGAGGCAAAAAGAGCTTTAACTTTCTTGAGTTGAGCTAACTATAGACATGTCTGACTGCTTATCATCAATGGATAGAGAGAGTGGAGGAGAGTGGAGGAGAGTGAATATAAAGTTAGTCTTTTGCCTGAGCCCTTTCAATAGTGTGGACATACATTGCTAGGATATAATCTCTAATAGTGGATAAGAAAATAAGTGAATAGCTTTTTCTCTTTTTTATGCTCTTGTTTCTGCATCACTTGCTTTCCATAGAAAACTACATATATATGCATTGGTCTTAAATGTTTAAAATTTTCTGTTAAGCTAAATGGGATCGAAATTAGCGTGCTTTCAGATCTAACAAAAACCGACTCTTCTATTTTTTGTATTCTTTGCACATCAACTCTCGACAATACGATTTAATGCATCATTTATCAAATTCCCATTTTAGTTGACCTTCAAGTTATGATTTGTATCCTCATAATCAATAGTAATGATCAGTTCTTGGAATCTTATGGTTAAATTTAATTATTTCTATTCACTTTGAGTGATTAAATTAATTAATTCACAAGTGATTGAATTTTGCATAACCTTTGTTACAATCACTATAATTTCATTTATTTAAAGTAAAATTTGTTTCACCTAAAACTAGTCTCGTATAAAAATAAAATTAAAGTAGACTGTATTCCCTTTATATGATATTATATTTCAAAAGAAATATTCTCTTCCTCTCAAACAATACTTCTCCAAATCTAGAGTCTTGTTATAAAGTAAGCTTTTTTCGATTATTAAACTAACTTAAGCTTTATATCTTTATTCCTATATTTGCTTTTATATAACTAAAAATGTTAGTGCTATGTATAGCAAAACAGCAAATTAAAAGTGGCAAAAGTAGCTCAACAGCTAAAACTTAAGCTAACTTTTATCTATTAGTATTATATTCAATAGTATATTGTATTGCATCAATTTTTACAGTTAGAAAACCCTGGCTTTTACTCTGATGCCGATCTGACGAACATAATAAGGAAAGCGGTTTATATGTCGTCCGCGGAAGGAAATAAGAGCCTCAATCATCATCATCATCACCATCGACTGCCAGTATTACCTCCATTCACAGTCAATCAGAATCAACAACAAAGACTAAGAAATGAAATTATTGCTTCTGCAGCAACACTGCCATCAATAGATTCTGTTAGAAAAAGGCCATTTTGTCGCTTTTGGAACTTACGAAAGCGTGACACCGATCGCGACACTAAAAACCGGAGAACTATTTTTTGTTTAGCCATTCTTGTTATATGTCTTGCAATTGTTGTTATTGGAGTTTCTGGAATCACATATTGGATGAGTGAGTATAAAAAACTCATACATTATATCCTATAAAAGCTGTTAACTTCTAATAATGCACAGACTTATCAAATTTTTTTCAAAGCATTGCACAAAAAATAAAAAATGTGAAATACTCTGAGTCAAGTCTTAGCATTGCTTAAAAGGGAAGTAAAACCTAAACTGATGCAAAAGTCAAACTCAACCATAACCACAGGGAATACAATCTTTAAGTTGGATATGCTTTCAAAAGACACTTTCTTGCAAACATCAATGTTTGTATAAAGATAAGTCTGTGTGTCTTTATCGACAATACTTTGATGTAAAACCGAAATTTTCGTTATATTTCTTAATCTGATTTTGAAAATCTTTTTCCATACTATCGTAATTCCGGCGAATAGATAACTCTCATATAAATTGAGTTCCTTATGCTCGAGCTCATAATATTTTTATGTATATTTGAAATATTACACCCTTTTTAACTCATCATTCAATCATTAGAGTTGACTCATCTTTGAATTTTTGACTTTTATACTTTTTTGATAATTCACTATGAATTTAATTTATGAAAACTTCTAACTCATATGAATTTTCAATATGATAAAGTGAACACGATTCGAACATCAATACTAATTTTTTATTTGAATGAAGTTCTCGTCATTTTTCCAAATCTCTAATGAATATGATTTGAAATTAGCTGTACAAAAATTAGCATTATTTAAAGCTCTAATATTTTGAGATCAATCTTGAGCAAACTCAATTCATTTCAATCAACAACTTTCAAATAGTAAGACTTATTCAATTTATATTTCAATGAAAACTACTGAATAAAAGTATTATTTATAGATATTTATATAACTTTTTATACATCAACATTTTCAATACAAGTTTATTCAAATTATTCAACTTTATTAGTAGGTATTAAATGTAATCAAAAGCTATAAAACATATGAGACTTTTACTTCACTTCAAAATGTACATTTTTGGAGAATCCACATAATAAAAGGTCCTAAAACCAATAGATAGAAAAAACTTTTGCATTAGTCATCAAAGTTTTTAGTTATCAAACTCTTATCATCTAAAAACCCATTTAAAAAACTATCGCTTATTAAGGAGCAAATTGTTTATCAAAATTAATTAATAAAAGTTTTAAAAACACAAAACATATAATATGAGAACCTAATGACTCAATTATTACTCATATTCTGTTTTAAAGACTTTAAAACTTAGTTAATATTTCTTATAAGCCTTTTTTTATATTTTGAGGCTTCAAAAGCTCATATTGAACTCAATTTTCTCTATTTTATCTTTAATGAGTTTTAAAGGTATTCGAATATTAATTTGATTATCTTAATGTTCAATACATCTCTTTACATGCTCACTACTTTTGAATGTTATTTGATATTAAGAATTATTATTACACTTAAGATAATTAATTACTTATCAGGTCATTTGTCTTGATTCCGCATAAACAAAACTTTGAATTTTTGATTAGATATTCGACTAATCTTTCAAAAACTGCTTTTAAGCCCTTTAGAAGCTTAAATATGAAGCATCAAAATGTGCTTTAACTTATTTTTACCAAATGAGTTGAAAATACAAACAGAAAACTCCATACAATGTTAGTTATTATGTAGAGTGTAAGTTAGGTTGTAAGATGAAAAAGCATTTTACGTTAATATTAGTTCATCTTAAATAAGTTATGCACTGTATCGACTATTTTAAAAGATTGGTTGCACTACATTATTAGTGAGGCCAATGCACTGCTGCTTATATGGACTTATTATAGATTAGTAACTTTTCTCTGTCATAACGATCATGTTATGTTTGCTCATAGTTCTCATAGTGAATGTTCTGTCATTCATTATAAACCCATCAGACTCAGCAGTTTATATCTATAATAAATATATTGCTTGCTTTTTGATAGTTTGTTATATTTCAAACATACTTATTTTTTAAGTTTTTTTTCTTCAATTCGATATAATTAGATTCAATGCAATCGACAACTTTATCAACTATTTTTGAATAATCAATTTTCAACTTCATGTTTGAAATTGATTCTAAATTAGATGCGATTTTTCTCCTTTTATTCGAACTTATAATGAGCATTGAGTTGATATTGTTATTGAAAAGTGAAGAAAATTTTATGAATGAAGCTAAAAATGTATTGAATAAGGTCTGAAATAATTGAATTGAAAGAAGCAGAGTTTTTGAATAGATCTGATAGAAATCAATTTTGGTGACTATTCTTATTGTATGAAAATGGGAACAGTTATGCATTTTGTAGCTTAAGCATAATGTTGGAGTATAATGGAAAACATAGGACATATTGGTTGTTAAACTTAATATCATAGCAGTACATAAAAATACTATTCTTTTTATTATATGAAACACTATTTGGGGTTCTGCTCAACAATAATAAGTGTGATGTTCTACTAAAAGAACAATGCTTTTGCATTAGGTCTTCCCTATCAATACAGATTATGAACATTCAGACATATCTATACAAAAAATAACATTTCATGCATTGAAATTTAGTCATTTTGTTGAAATTAATTCTTAACTTTTTTATTCAATTCAATTATACAGTAAGTAAAAACTTGAATCTCAGTTGGGATGAATCGAGCCTTGAGGACAACAAGTTTGCTAATACAGGTTCTTTTGAACTGGAAAATGAAAGAGATGAAAGAGGTAAGAATAGAACATTACAATACAAGTACTTCTCTTTCAAATAAGAATCTATTGAAAAGTTACTCTAAATGAATAATAGGTAAACTTAAGTTATATAGAAATTTAATGCACACAAAACACACTACACTTTTGTTACAGTACATGAATAAAGTAATTTTGTTTTGTGTAAATATTAATTGTCAACAAAGTTTTGTATAGAAACACGAAATAGAAATTTTCAAAAATGAGTTGAATGAATACTTGTTTTTTCATTGAATAAAATGCTAATGACAATTATGTTATTTTGTTGCCAAGGGAGCAAAACTATATTAGGAGAGTTCACTATAACCAACCGTGTCTTCAGTGATGCTCTAACGAGTTGGTCAAAAGAGGAGTTTGAAATTCTTTCGTCAGAAGTTGTAAAATCGGTATGAAATCAGAATGCATACAAATCAGACAATACTCTTTTCTTTCTTATATTTTTCCATAATTATGGAAATCAGCAGTGAATCCTATTATTCAAAAGCTGTTTCCCTCGTTCTCTTGATTCAATGCATGCAATACTAACTTTAGAATAGCACTAACTTTCAAATATTCGTATATAAATGCAATCAAAAATATTTGCTGAATGTCAACATTTTATAAATTCAGTTAAATTAATCAATTTTCTCATATCCTTTGATTTTATATTAAATTTTGATATAATTTTGTTCAGCGAAACGGGAACGAAGTCACAAATGAAATGCAGAAACCCTTCTATTTTTCTGACTAAAGCTTTCTTCAAATAGATTACTTATTCATTAGGGCCAAGTATTGTATTATTTATTTATTTGATTAAAATGTTTAATAGATGGATGAAATCTTTCTCGAAAGCCCACTCGCGAGAATCTACAATCAAACACAAATATTAGGGTTTAGGTAAGAGAGCTCTTAATCAATTCAATTTTGATTTGCAAAGCTCTCATCATATGAATTAATTCTAATTCTTTCAATGATTGCTATTTGATTTTAGTGAAAGCGATACGAGAGGAGTTGTAGTCAAATGTAGGACCACTTTAAACATTGTTCTTCTAACTGCTGCACAAGAAGTTGGATTAACTTTTATTCATGCGTTAGAAGGAGGACACGGAAGACTTCCAGCTGGAAACTTAAGAGTTGATATAAGAACAATCAAATTTACAGGTTTGATAGAATTCATACAATGACAAAACATAATAATCACATCTAATGGAAATCTATTGCTTTCTTGTTATTATCGTGTTATCATTTTGAGATTTATGTGCTTTCACTTAATAGCTTCAGCTCTAGTACTAGTATTCTCTTCATCCACATTAAAGTGAAATATAGATATATTTATGCTCGAAAAACCACGTAATATGAAATTTGATATTAAATATACTTAAAAATACTTGTATTCAAAAAGAAAATAACTTAATGTTCGGAAAACAAGCATAAAAAGATTATTTTGATAAGACCTACATTTATATAAGTTATGTGAACAACAAAATTGATATTTCAAACTTTTGAACTGATTTTTAGATATTTTAAACATTATAAACCATTTATAAAGAAAACTAAATGCATGTATTTTCGAAATCCGAGCCCTCATTATCACTGAATGCTTTTGGATATCATGATATGTTTTGTTCACTTGAATTTGATTTTCTTCTATTTCCGAATTTTTATTGATCGAGAATGTATTCTATAAAATATGTTTTATGCATGTATTTATGGAAAGTAAGTATTGAAAAAGTTTTTTTTGGGATTCTTTGATCAAAGCTCACTATTTCTTGCATGTTAAGTAATGGCTCGTTTCACATAACTCTCTACTTATAGGTGTTAGAAATTGGATTGAAAAATGGCTTTATTATAATTTTATGCATATGAATGAGAAAATAGAACCAAATTTTCAATTGCATAATGGTTTTGAGCTATCACACAATATTTCTTTATCACAAAGCAAGCACTATAACTATGCGAATGTAATTCTTTTCGAGACTTCAAACATGAATTTGAGAACAAAACGCAATATCGGCGATGAGATCACCGTTTCCGCCGATCACATCACTAATAATATATATTCTGCACGTGATTCTAAAGACACATTTGTTAATGGCTTGACATTAAATACAGAATTGGAGCACAAAATGCATACAAAAGATAATGATATTCCTAATGATTTCATGAACTTAACTGAAAATGGGTTGCCTTTTAATAATCCTTCATATTATAGACCATCGTTTCAGTTCTCTAATGATGTTTCACTATTAGACGTATTGCATGAAAATGATAGTGATTTTCAATTTAAGCTCACAAACAAAGCCATAACTGATTATTTGACTAAAATTTCACGCTGGGATTTGAACGAATCCTCGCGTTCATTATTTATAGCCTTATCGGGAACGACACCGCCAATCATTCTGCCAAATCCCGGAAGAAGTGGAGCTGATTCGCCGCTAGTATTTAAAGAAAAATGTAAGCATTATAGTTTTGCACAACATTTGTCATTAAGCGCTAACAAGCAAAAAATGCTTTAAGGATTTACTCTTTTCATACTTATATACTGTACTTTTCAAGTAAAGTAGATTATACTATACAAGTACACAACTATTTTCTCAACTTGTCACACAATTGATAAAATATATCCATTTTAATCCTATATATAAGCCCTTCTACTCTTTTTCTGGATTCAATTTTTCTAATTAATTGGTTCTCTCTATTCTTTGATTATTTTAAAGACGAAACAAAATTAGTAGTTTTATGGTCTAATTGGAGCGAATGGTCTCCATGTCGTGGTATTAATACTAAATGCGATCCCGGAAGAATTCATAGCCGTATCAGAAAATGTATTGATGAAAACGGAGATGTGGTTAATAGTGATATTTGTAGAATGAATAACGGAGAACAACAGGAGCTAGAAATCAGAGACTGTAAATGTGATGAAGAATCGGCTCATAAAATAAACTCTCAATTTGATAATAATAATAAATATAACGTTAATATGACAACAATAACAGATGAGGTCTCACATTCTTCCAATATAGAGCAGCGTAAGTACTCTTCAGTTATAAGTAGTAATAAAGTCAATATATAGTTCGCTACATAAACGTTACATCAAATTTCGAAATAAAGGGTAGCCTTTAGTGGTATCAAATCTTAGCAACTTTTCATTTAGTGCTTATGTTAAGCCAATGTAACTTTAATTCGTTGTTCATTTTAGGCGACAGAGCATGCAATGATTGCAATGAGAATCAGATCTGTTTACTTCAAGTCAAAGCTGCCGTTCCCTTTTGTGCTCAAATTAAGGACTCTCGAGACCCGCGGTATCTCTAATTTATTTATCCTATTTTCCAAATCCAATTTATTCAAACTCTTTTAATTCTCAGGGGGTGTGGAGGATGGTGTTCAGGACATAAAGAATTGTGCCGTTATGTTGGAGCTCAAACCTACCAATGTGTCGACGACTCAGGTATTTAAACTAATTTATGGTCTACTCCTCCATAACTTTAAATTATTGTCTGATATATTGTGAAATATAGTCAATTTATTAATGCATGACTGACTCTGCATTGCCTGAGCAAAAAGTTCTTTTGTTTATTCTACTGATATTCTGTTGCTCTCATATGTAATATATTCAACTTTATTGCCTAACAGTATGCTTGAAAACGATTTCCTTAATTTGTTCAATTGCTTTATTTAGAGTGTTTGGAAGGCGAGTGGCAGTGCGCGAACGGTCTCTGTATTCCTGAATCCAGAAGATGCGAGTGAGTCGAGTCAATTACTTTTATGCTTTTATTTTAGTTATTAACTTACAACTTGTGTCATACAATCTTAGCGGACATTTTAATTGCTTTGATATGAGCGACGAAATGCACTGCGAATGCAAAGACGATGAATTTCACTGCGGCAATAAAACATCATGTCTACCACTCTCTCAAAGATGTGATGGTATCATATCATTCATTTTTCTCAAATTTAAATATCAACGATATGACTATTTTTTCCATTTATCAACTAAGGTATTATTCATTGCTGGGATGGAGAAGACGAACAAAACTGCACTAAATGTAAATAAACTTTATTTTCATAATATTTCATCTTAAACTTCAAATAAAAATTTCAAGAATTTTTGCGGTTTTCTAAGAGCAAAGTTATAACTAAAAGTGAGATAAAACGCTCGAAAAGCAGAAATTGTAATAACAAATGCTTTATAGATTCATAAAAGTAAAAGCTATAGAACAGAGGCTGATCAGCAAACTAACAATCAATAAGTTTTGGGCAGTAAATGTTGGGCTTTGCTTATGGCTAACAATACATATCACGCATTTATTGTTTTTTCCTTTTCTCTTAGTGTGTTCTGAAAATCAATTCACATGCAATACAGGCGGACAATGCATTCCTCTTGAATTTTTCTGTGATGGTCGACAAAAACACTGCGATGACGGGTCTGACGAACCAGGTATTAGAGTTAATATGTCTTATTATTAGTTGATAGCAGTTCATTGCAGTCGACTTAATACCGTATTACGCCATATAATTAGGGGTTTGAGGTTTCGGTTTCTTCGCAATATTCAGTTCGAATATTATTTTTATTAGTTTATGAATCATTTTCTTCAGATAATTCCCTAAATTCAGTTATATTCATAACGCATTCTATTAGAAATAGAGTTATTCAATATGTCTATAGCTATCAATTTTTCCAATAAAACATAATAAGATTTTGAGTGTTTCTTTTCCGTGCGATTTCACTTTCAATGCTTACAAAAGAATAAATGAAAACTTGAAATAAAGTACAAAAATATTTTAGGGTCAAAAGGAAAACAGATTTTTATTATTTTTTCGAAAATTATCGAAATTAATCGTTGATATTTGTGAGTAGAATAGCTGTGACTTTTTCCGATTACTAAATATAATGTGTTTACTGTAATCATTTAGAACTGTTTCAGTAATTTCTTCTGACGCGATAAAACAGGTTAATCACATGTAACACATTTCCTTGGGTTGTATCAAATGTTATGTTCAGTTACAGTTTTTCATACAAACCATTTAGTTTATAAGCAATCAAATTCTCGATTCAAATTAAATTAAATTAAAGTGAGGCTCAGTTTTCATTTGCATCAAATACCGAACTTTGAAACTACTTAAGCAAATACAATAAATTTGTTTTCTTATTTCAGTCAGCATTTTGATCCTATTATTAATGGTATTGATTTTTTCCTTCTTTTTGTTCTTCTATTATATATTCTTATATAATAAGACGGATGTAATGTTCAGTGTTTGTCAAATGAGCGCCAATGCAAGAACGGCAGGTGTGTTCTTCGGACAGCATTTTGTGATGGAATAAATAACTGCGAAGATAACAGCGACGAAATTGATTGCCCAAAAATATTCTCATCTAACAGAACAAAAATGATCAAAAAAGAAGCTACAGTTCTGACCACACCTATCAATAATGAAGGAACAGCTGCTTCGGCCACAACTCAACCACATATACGTACAAAACGATTGTTTAATAAGACTACAGATTCCCTCAAAACAAGCGATATTATATCAACTTTGGCTTCAATAAACCTAAATAAGAATTATTCCAATAAAATTACTACTCTTTTATTTCGAGGCAATGAAACAGTTAGTCTTCTAAAGAATGAGACAAAATCTCATAAATGATAAATAAGTGACAAATTATATTAATGTTTATAATACTTTGTCAATCAACTTGTTAGATGTGCTTCACTTTTGATGAAATTTTAACGCAAGTTATAAATCACTAATAACTTATCTTAAATTTGACCACAAAAACACATTGATCTCTATCTACATCAATAACTGATTGCTTTAAGTCAAAAACTAGTCAAATCAAACCTAACTAAATATCAAAATGGATTCGAGAAATATAGGGTTTAAATAGTCCTGTTTCTCAAATTAAATTATATTTTAAATACAATAATAATCTAATTAAAAGAAGAGTCAATTGAAGTTTAATGAATCTATTAATAATTCGGAACTTTTGTTCATGAAATGAGTCATTTTTAAAAGAAGAAATTTTCATATATTTAACTTTTTATTTATATATCAGTATTAACAATATGATTGATGTTTTGATTAAATTTGTTTTATTTTAACCATTCCTTAAACTAATATTTTTTTTCATTAACTCAATTCTCGTATCTTTACCTCAAATATACAAATGATATATTTTTCGCACTTTAGGTTAAAACTTTGTTATTTAATTTCAAAAGTTTGTATTAGTATTGTTATGACCTCAGTCTTGAATATTAACTATAATGAAATGCCTTCTCAAATGACATAATGAAGAATAATAATCTGAAAGAGGTTTATATTAATTCGTTGTTTTAATTAACATTTTCAATAATAATACTAAACTTCGTTCACTTATAAAAAAGAATTATACTTTGTATGAGAATATTGTTTAACATGAGTTTAAATTCGAAAATAACTTATATTAATAAATTATAATTATAACGACGTTTTTATAAGATAAACAAAAATTAAAAGATAAATGAATTAAAATCTATTGCAAAATATTTATTCTCTTATTTATAATTTCATTCTCTCGATAGTAATTATGATTATCTGAAGAGAAGCTAAAGCTATGAATGAAGGGATTTTTGAGGTAACTCTGCTATAGAGACTTTTGCAAATATTAAAGGAAATACTGGTAGAGCTTAAAACTTTTTATCGATTAAATACAAGAAATACTTCTCAGAAGCTAAAAACCTCTTCAAAATTCTTTGATTCAAGAACTAGAGCAAAAAGTTTAATTGAAATAAAAGCATTTGATGATAAACAGGTGAAACGAAGCGAATCTTCTATTTCTGCCAAAAGTTCTTTTCTTAATAGTTTCCAAATAAGTGTTATTCATTCGCATTTTTCAAACATTACACGAAAGCTATAGGTAGAGCTCAAATCCCAGAAGAAATTTTTTTGAAAACACCTTTAAATCAGAAATTACAACTTCAATCGCCTCTTTAAGTGGCTATTTTGATCAATTTTTAAATTTACGCATAAATTTGGATAAAATATTGGATAAATGGAGTGAATGGAAAAAATTAGAAAATAGATTTAAAGCTTTTGAGTTCCGTTTTTCGTAATTTTTATATATTTTTGAGCAAATTTTGAATAAATTTTTTTATCATATTTAATTTTCTTACTTTAAACTGATATTAAAACGCAAAAAAATTTGTAATAATGTTTAAAATAATTGTTGTTTAATTAAAAATGGCTTAACTTTGCGTTATTGATGAATTGAGTCAAAATGTTACCGCTCGGCAAGACTTGAACCTGAGTCTCTCAGATATCATGTCAGAGTACGTTATTTAACATGCTTAAAGAGATTCAAGTTCTGGCTGAGCGGTAACATTTTGACTCGTAACTCAATTTTTGTTTAAATTTTGCTTAAATCAAAATTACAATTCAATTCTGTTCTCGTTGTCATTCGCTTTAGAAAGAGTTGAATGTTTATTCTTTAATATTCTCTAATATTTATTCTTTGATAAGAATCGAAATAGAGATTATTTTTCAGGAAACATGTTTAGTAATTGAACATATTTTTCTATTACATTGACATTGTATTAAGCATTACATTAAGAACTTTCTAAACTATTTCATGACCTATTCTTACAGTTAAAAGAAATAATTCATTGGAGAAAATAAATTAAACCAATTAAAGTTTAATCTCAACTTTCATATTATAATTTTTACACAAATTCAATATTTATTACACTTTCAGAGCTCTAATTATTCTCTTTTGATTTGAAACAAAAGATGAAATTCTCTTTTGAAAACTATTAAAAGAATTATCAATTAATTAAAGATTTGCTCCAATTCTTAAGTTTGCAAATAAAAAGTAATAAGAGATCAAAAGAAAGTTATTTTGTTGTTGAAAATAATGATAATATAAATTAGAATTGAGTTCAATTGAAATTTGAAAAGTAAATATCATTTTTAAGTTTGAATTAATTACAATTTTTATTTATTATGACATTCACTGAATAAATATAACTGAAAACTATTTATGATATCAAACGCCAGATTTTTTAGAGCCAATCACTGATCCAGTTCTTGATGAGATCACTTGTGACGATACTTGTGAT
>JAQFXV010000494.1:0-21615 GCA_034694065.1 Camisia spinifer
CTAAAACTCAATCCTAACTAAAACTCAATCCTAACTAAAACTCAATCCTAACTAAAACTCAATCCTAACTAAAACTCAATCCGAACTAAAACTCAATCAGAACTTTTTTTTTACTATTTTACTGTTTGATGTGTTGTTTTCCATATATTTTTGGTTGAATTGATTAATGTTGGTCTAAAACTATATGATAACTAATTTTAGCCAAAATTAACCCTCAATTCGATGATTCATTGAGTGCTTAAGTATTTGAAGGCTTGAAATTAAATAGATTTATTTCCAAAAATGATAATTTTAGAAAAATGTTATTTCGCCGAAAGTTTTCACTTATTTAAAATGCATAAAAGTTTAATTTAGAAGTTAGTGTTGAAATATTCACTCATTTCTATCATTAAAAATGATTAAAAACAATAATTATTTATGTGACTAATATTTTGGTTAATCTAAAGCATAGATTGTCTTTATGGCTGTCAATCATTTCCAATGAAATGTTCTTTTAATACCATAATTACTCGTTTAATATTTATTGTTTTAATTACTTTCTCTGCTCTATAATTCTGTTGAAAGTTTGAACAAATCTAATGATAAGTTTTGGTTATTTTTTTGAACAATATTGATGAAAGACATTGTGATTATAATTTGTTTAATTGCATAATAAAAGTTGATCTTGATTTCAGTCATAAATGCCATAAAATTGTATATAAGATAATACTCGGAATCCATTCTGAATTATCTTTTTATAAGACAATCATTACATGATTTATAATAAGATGTTTGAGAGTAAAAATACTAATATTGAAAATTTCATTGACTTAATTGAAATTGAGAATAAATGTTAGATAAGTTGCCATAACTTTGAATTGATTTTTTACATGCTATCGTTTTTTTATTAGTATCAATGGATTAACATTTTAGCGCTTATGAAACTATTGAATACAAATAATTATTTGTATAAAAATATTGAAGTGTTTGCATTGAAATAATGAAATGCTATGTTATCACTATTGCTGATGTCATTACAATTTATTGGAGTCAATCTTATCTGACTTTGATTTTATAGTTCAACTCTTGATTTTTTTTAGTTCATTACAATTATTATTTGTTTTTTGATAAACTATACACTAATTAAATTGTTGGATCATTTCTTAAGTGAAAAATGGTTTTGATTATAGAAATTGAAGGAAAATGAATCGAATTTAATATATATTAAACTAAAAGGTTTTAAATTGATAGAAAGTTTTCGCAAAGTTTATCTAACGAATGCCCAAATTTGTCGGTCTATAACATTAAGATCAATATTCTAGAGCTTATTAGTCGTGCGTATAAATGCTTGTTGTGTGGGATTCGAGAAAACTTAGTCGAGTTATTTGAATATTCAAATATTCAATAATTGCACTTATTTTCTCCTATTTAAACATCCTTTCTGTGTATGTCTGGTCACCGATTCGGTGACAATCAGTCATGTCTTTCGACAGAGCCTTATCTGATTTTTAAGGGTATTTTCCTCTTGCAGTAGAAAGTTCTGTAACATATGAAATATCATATTGATTACGGGTTTCTGTTTAGTGTAAATAAACCATAGAATTACTGAAGTTTATCAAATTATTTATGCCAATGATTTGTGGTTCTCTTCATTTATGATCTTTATTTTCTAAGATCTATACTTTCAACAAAAGTATTGTCTCAATTAGTTGAAAAAGAAATTGAAAAGTTTCCTCATACGTAAAATTCAAAAGTCTCTGATCTCAAAAAACCCACCAGAAGTTGCAATTTTCTAGCAATAGACTCTACCACTACTTGATTGACTCTTTTCGACAATATATGCGATTCAAAACTCAACTCATTTTAAAAACATGAGTCAAACTTAATCATAATTTAATTAAACATAAATATCATGCATAAGATCTGAATCCATTGTATAAACTGCTGGATTTGCATGAAATGAATCTGAAATAAGAGCTTTGTTTACCTGAAAACAATTTTCAAATAGTGAACGTTAGAATTGGGTTCAGATTTTTGTGATGCTATTTAGTCGACTCGTCTTCGTTGTTATGTATTAGATGTTGAGCATGTGTGTATGTGTGTATATCTTATACTAGTATTGTTACAAACATAGTCCTATCCCTTACTTTGATAAATGTTTCTTTCTGTCTAACTTATGGCAAAGAAGAGCGAGCTCTCAAAACTGGTCTCTCAGTCCAACTTAATTGTCAAATGTTTCAACTCTTTCAGCTCATATTTGTTTCTCAGACCAGTCATTGCATAATTCAAGATATTTTTACTCAATTATTTTAATAACACGTTGATCTGTAACTAAACGACTAATAATTTAAATAATGGTTAGTTTTGTGTTGAATTTTGGATAACATACACATTGTTATTGTATAGCATATAATATTAGTAAAGCATAACTTCTTATTCCGCTTTTCAATCTTATAACTAAACGCCTAATGAAAGCACTATTTTTAGAAAATCACCAAAAAGTTGATAACAAACTGTTTTAATTTTTCAAAGTGTTTAAAAGAATGATTTTGTTATTACTTTGCCTAAGAAATAGTTTTGATTATCTGCGGAAATTACCAATCGGTAAGACATTGATGAATAAGAAATTGAGTGAAATAACAATAAAAGGTTCCCAATAATACATAAGTTTGAGCATTAGTTGTGATGTGAAAACCGGAAGAACATCCGGTTCTTGTAAACGTCTATTAAAAAGTGCTATACTTGTACTCCACACAAAACTAATGCTTTTTAAGCATGAAATTGAAATGATTTAGTGTTATATCAGTTGTACGAGAGAAGAGTGAAGTTTTGCTAATTTTCTAAATAGAATTGTGATGTTTTATTATATTAAAGCGATTTACTCTTCCGAGACTTGTTTTATTCACTAGATTGGATGCATTGCAGGGCATAATAATAATAATAATAATAATGTAACATAATATATATAAACTAAGTAGAGAGCAAGTCCTCAAATATTCTATGTATACAGTCATCGAAGTTTAGTCACTGCAATAGTAGAGCCAACCAGAGAGGGAGACCTGAGTCAGAAGGAGAGAGTGAGAGAGTAGAGAAATAGTATATTTAAGCTCAAAGTTTCTGCGATAACCAGTAATGCGTGCGAGAGCTCGAAGAGAGGCGCAAAACATATAAAATATATATACATATATACAGTAGATATATATTTGAGAAGTTGATCAATACTTTTATCGTTGGCCTCTGAATGTGTGGCGTCAGAGGTTCACAGGCATAATAGGCTACGTTTTACGTATAGAACCTATTCTAACTTCATGTTGTACTGACTCTCTCTTCCCGTTCTTCTCAACTCATGTCTCGGCCAACGCCGTTGCGGTCGTGTTATATATTGATGAAAACCTCCATTTCAGACATTAGTTCCACAAAAATCGATATTTAGTGCAAGAATTCACTATTTCTAATAAAATTAAGTGCGAACCTGAATACTCTTTCAATAGAATATCTATTTTATTAATCAAATTCAATACTACTCACAAAAATTCTGTGGAAAACTTCATTGACAAATATCTAATAACTTAATTACAATTATTGTTTGAAAGCATGAGCTTTGACTTATGGACACATGTTTTCCCAAAATATTCATAAATAAAAATTCAAACTTTTATTTATCTATTGCTTTAATTTATTCGATAGTTTTCAAAAAAATTTCCTCCTCTTAGAACTTAGTTTCTGTTCCAATGAATGCAGTTTTTTGTTCACTTCTACAGACAATAAATTATAACTTTCATCAATAGAGTTTGCTTTCCATTAATTTAAGCGCAAAGTATCAACAGGACTGTCTCAGAGTGAGTTTGCGTACTATTCGAACATTAAATTATTAGCTTTTTTACTTGGACTCTACCAATGACTTTGCATTTGAAACTAATATTTGACTTGAGCTAAAACTCGAATAAAGTCTAATTGTAATTGATTGAATTAATTAAAACAATTAAAATTATTCAAACACAAAGGAAAATTGTAGATTGAAAAAGTGAACAATGTAAATGTTCCTCATATTGATTTTTGCAATTACAAAAACACCAACTTCTAGATGGAAAAAATCATATATAGTACTCATTCCTAATAACGTGAGCCTCAACTTTTACGGAGACAAAACCCATAAAATTAAGTCGCAATTTCGAAAGTATCGGATTATTCTTAGTCAGAGTTTCGGAAAATTTGATTTTAATTTAGATAATTTTGATTTCTCGTTACATAAATACGCTTTCAGTTTCCAAAAGTCGAATTTCGGACAGAATTATGCAGAACTCTCGGGCTCTGCAGGACTAATAAAATTCTTCCTTTTAATTACATGGAAATAATTTTAGTTTAAACTAAATAAATCTATAAAAAAGAACTTCATATTGAGCTATTGGATCGTCACTTAATTTGAAATTTATAAAAACCAACTGATGATTGAATGAGAATTGATAACTAATCACTATTAAGCTTTTGAACTTAAATTTGATGCTTAAAAGCTCTCTGTCTTGAGCCAAACCTAGATTTGATGCGGAGTCGAGTCATTTATAGCGCGTCATTATTTATAAGTCAGAAAATCTATATATTTGCCGATTGAAGCTCACTCTGACTGCACTCACTCTCCCAAAAGGTCCATAAGTTATTTTGTTAGCACAATAATGTTCGTATTGCTCTCACTTTCATCTCTATTCACTGGTTGCCAACAGACACACAATATATTTTCTATGCAATGCAATCAAAATAGTAAAGATTTGATGAGAAAACACTTTCTAAATGAATAAAATTGTTTATATTTACAAATCTTTTATTTATATTTATCATTTGAATCAAATAAAAAATTGAATAATGAATTGTTTGATATTTCAAACGTTCATTGAATTGATAGGAAGTTTTCGATATATTTATTTGAAATACAGTATCTCTGAATTTGAAGTTTGGACACAGATTTATTTAGTCATTATTGGCATAGATTTGATTTTCCAGTTAAAACTTCTATTTTTGTTGTTTTGAATTGAAGTATCCAGTATTGAATTAAAAGTGATTGAATCTTCGAATCTTATGTCACCGAAAATTGATTTAATTCTGATTTTTAGCTTAAGTGTTTACACAGAAATCCGGTTTCAATTTCTATTAAGCATACGATTTTGCTCATAAAAAAACAATGAATAAATGAGTCACAAAGCTTGTAAAAGTGAGGGTAAAATCGTAACAAAAGCTCAACAATAAGCTCTCATTGAGTTGGGTTTAGTTTCGAAAAATGGTCCACTTGTTTGGGTTTAGTTTCGAAAAATTGTCCACTTGTTTGGGTTTAGTTTAACTAAATTTTTTGGTTTGATTAAAAATGTGATATTAATAAAAAATAAGTTTGAGTTACTTTTAGAAAAGTTGAAATATGATAAGTTGATAAAATTGCGTAGATTTTGATCACAGTCGAGCGGTTAATGAGGCTAATGAATAACCTGTCCGCTCATTACGTTTGCCTTCATTTTATATAAGAAAAATTTGATTGTTAACTTGTTGACTATGACGTAGAGATAGAACAAGTCTGAACGAGTTAATAAAGCTGTTTAAACGATTCAATATAAGTTTAACTCACAACAGATGCAAAACACAAAGTTCGCCACTTTTTATGCACAGAGATCCCAAGGACTTGATAACAACATTCAATGTCTTATAGAGTATAAAAATTATATTTATTTATTATGCTTTTTAATACTAATGGAAAGCTTCTTGTTTTTCATTAGTTTCGATTGTTTACCACATAATTCTTTTGGCCGTTTTCACAAAAACTTAATTATAATCTGATCATTACATTCAAGTTCATATTTTGTGACTTGTTTTTAAAGCTAATCGACATTTGAGAAAAATCTGATTGATCTTAAATTCTATACTGAATTGAATATTTGATAATTTTTGTAACAATTTTAAAGTTTTGATTGTGAGGTAAAGCAGTGAAGGACTAATTTTGTTAAGCGTTCATTTAAATTGATAGATATGGTCGACGGCCTAAAAAGCATTGCAATGCAATCTAAGCCTTACATCATTGCTATTGCTTTTAAATGGAATCGTAGTCTTTGCTTATGTGTAGTTGTGTTCGGGGATATAGTGACCCATTTATTTATGCCATAACTATTCGGGACACTGAATAGCAATCCATACACGTTTTGAAGCACTGATTCACGGGATCTTATAATAAGTTATATTATATCTCAATAATTATGCATAACTTTAGTGCCAAGCGTTTTAATAACTTATTTTGTTTCAGTGAACAGAGAATTCTTGTTCGAAATACACTCTTATATAATGCTATTTTGAGTTATTTTTTTATTGAGTCTTTTCCTATAAGTCTTTCAAATCTAACCAAAGATAACATTTGGTTTTACGTGATTCTTCTCTCACACATTTATTTATCACGGTTTTTATAAATAGAAAAATGAAATTCTCACTTGTTTTTAAACTTTTAAAAGTTTCCTCTATTTCCCGAAATTCTGAATAATATAATAATAGTAAAAAAATATTCATAACTCTGAGTGAATGAATCTTGAAAATAAAGAGAACCCAGTATTGAGGGATAATTGCGTTTGAAAAGTTTGTTGAAATATTGGTTTTAAATAGCTATAGATATGCAATATGACTATTAATAATAGTTAATTTAAAGTGTTATGATATGAAAAGTTGCAATGTTTACTAAAAGTAGGTACAGGTGGTTGCGGTGGCAACACATATAGCAACTGAAAAGCAACTCAAACTACAACTGCAAACGCGAATTACAACCTGTATTTTGATTAACCCAAAACCTTCTCTGTTAGAGTCTTTGGGGTTTCATTCCTCAACCGAACTCAAAAACGTAACATTCATGGAAAGAGGGTTTGCAAGTAGTGAAGTAGTGAAGTAGTGAAGTAGTCGAGTTGTGACCCAATTCTGTTAGTGTTGTTTCTGGGCCAATACATAGTACTTGAAAAACATATTAAACAGTATTAATAGTGGATTTGATGCTTGCGCTAAATGTTTAGTATTGTTTCTATCGATAGTCATAAAAAACTTTCCACTTATAATAGTGAACAAATCAAATATATTTATTTAAATGCCGGTAATTTTAATTAATAAAATAATTAGATTTGATTTTATTGAGCTTTAAGTTTTTATTAAAAGTTTTCCCTCTTTTATCCATAGGATTACTATTTAAAAAGATTTCATGTGAATGAAATGTATTGTGACCTACAATCTCGTGGTATTAAACGAAAGTTCAACGAAGACGAAGATTCTGGTGATCATCAGACTCAACAATTAAGAAGTGATGGTATTTCTGGCATATCTAGAAGTAATTCAACAATTGTGACAAAAGTGAATAACTTTTCTACTGTTAAGAATAATATTCAGACAACTATTACATCACGTATATTACATCATAACCTAAGTCTTCAACACTGTTATGTTCGTCAAAGACAACAGATATTTAACATTTCAATGTGTAAATTGAATCGTTTTCGTCAATCTCCTGATCCCAGTCTATTTCGTTCAGTACTCATATGCAATACTTTAAGAACACTTGAGAAGGAATTAGAACGTGAAGGCATTAAAATTAACTTTGGACCTAATGGTGTCTCATTTATTCCTCCAGTTTTAAACACACATAACATGACACTCGATCCACCGCCGAGTGCTTCGAGTGCTTTAGTTAATAATCAAAATAATCAATTAGGAGAACATTCTAAGTATGTTCAGAATGGGTCTAATAGTGAAAACGACAATACAAATGGTGAATACGATAAGTATTTGGTAGACTTGAACTCCTCCTCTGGAAGGGTGACTCCTTTCCACAAACCATTGTCTACTAGCAGTTCCGTCTATGATCACGAATCTTCTCTCGAATTTGCATCAAATTCGTTGACACAATCAGCCAATAGTGCCTTTTGGGGCTCAGATGACGCCTCAGACAGGTTGACAAGTCTTAACTGGAGTTCTGTACTTAACTTTAACTCTTCGGTCAACTCTTCTGTCACCGGTCCTAATAAAGCCACCATATATTCAATGAATGGACACGAAAATCATGATAGGGATGAAAGTCTCTCATCTTCTCATCAAAGTTCTAACAACTCATCTAATAATAACTCAAACAATACTAATAGTAAGTCAATCACTTCGTTCACTACTCTTTTACCTCCATCCACAACATCTTCATCAACCACCACATCGTCAACAATAACAACCACTACATCATCGCTAACGTTAACCACTTTAAGTTCGTCATCAATTTCTCAAAGTTCTATTGCATCTCAAAATGTAATAAATAGTCAACACCTGAATCACGTTTCAGTCATTTCAGGCAATTCTATTCCATATTCAAATAACTCAAATAATGACGAGATCTTTGGAGATATTGATTTATCGCTTTATGATTTTGACTTATTATCTCCATTATCGCCACCGAATGTCAAATTAGCGCCCATTACAGCAGAAGAACTGATCAGAACTATTTCACCCACAGATACTAATTCTTCGTCAGTTTCCTCTTCCTCTTCGCTGACATCGAGTTCATCTTCTTCTTCATCTTCGTCGTCGTCTTCTTCGTCATCTTCTTCATCGTCTTCTTCGTCATCTTCTCTATTATCAGGACATTCATCACATACATCATCAACAAGTTCTTCGTCGTCATCCGCGTGCGCGTCAAACACTTCCGGATTTCACGGCCGTTACTTCAAGTCTTCTGATAAGTTGTTCACTGATGATAGAGATCAACAGGCGATCACTTCTGTTATGTCATAATTAATTGCTTTGTTGTCTAATATATATATATTATTCTTTTCCAATGAGTGCCATCAAAGTATACTTACCTGTCATTTAGGGTATAAAATGTCTCTTTAATAAGCAGTTAATGTCCAAAACTATTGCCTAAGCATTCGATGTTTTGTCTCATTTTTGAATTTGCATCAAATGATTGGATGACAACAAACTGCCCTTTTCTTCATTAAATTCTAATTATTTGATTCGAATTCGGGTACAAATCAAACTTTGAGACCTTATTTATTGAAATGTATTTGTTTAGCGGCACTCGTCATATAAAATATGCAATCAATAGCATTGATATTATGTAAAGAAACAAAACTCTATTGAATCTTTGCTTTAAAAATAATGCCACAAATTGATTATTGTTAAGAAAAAGTTATATTAATATTATGCAAAATTTATAAATTTTTAGTTTTTATCAGAATAATTGATAACTTTCGAAGCAAGGATTCAAAAGCAATTTTTTTCTACCAAATTCTTTGCTTAATCTGAAAGCAAAGAATATTTTGTTTTGTTAGAAATTTGAGCTCATAATCCATAGTATTTATAGAACTATTGAATAATAGTACTTATGTTTACATTATAGCTATAAAAGTTGAGCATTGATTGAGCTGTAAAATGAAAGGAACGCAAAAAATGATCTAAAGTGCCGCTATTTCATAGGTATTAAGATTGGCTTTTCAAGCATTAAGTATTAGACAATATAACTTTTACTCTATTTTGAGTTTATATTTTAACTTTATTTACAATAAGAGCATCTCATATCTACTCGAATTTTTCATTTTTAGTATTTACTTTTCCTTAATTCACAAAAAGGATATCTTAATATTCATGAGCTTATCAGTTATTTTTCGCCTAATTCTTTAAATGCTATTCAAACTCATTGCATACACATTTTATTATAAGCCCTAAGCAGTTATGACAAAAAAGTGTTAATATTTCACTCATTTCAAACCCATTTCCATCTTTCTATTGTAAACAATGAAAAAGTGAGAAATCCAAGCAATCATTATAAGTAAAGATAGATTTTTATTGAATAATAAGTGTATTAAAATGACGGACACAAAAAGTTGAAGATATGAAACATTATTTTATAAATAAAGCCAAAACTAACTCCTTATTATAATCAAACATAGTTTTCCATAATATTTCACATTCTTATAGGAAAAAATCATAACTTCCATGAAAATTGAATCATGAATTTTTTGTAAATATAAAATTACTTAATTCTTTTCGCACGTCTGCATGTATTTTGCGGCACAAATTCAAAAGGATTCGCCAAAAAAGTTTTAATTTTACAATTATATATAATTGTTAATTATTATTAATATTAATATATTTTGTTTTTTCTCATAAAATCAGACCCAAGCTATTGTATTTTGTTTGAAAATTTTGATATCTATATATTTTCTTTGAAATTGAATCAACTATAATATGGTTTCTGCTTATTTAGGACACTAAGTCTTCTTAATTTAAAAGAAATGACATATTGTTGTTGTCAAACCATAACTTGTTGCTGCTTTTGAGCAATACAACGCCTTTAGGCATCTTTTAAAATGTTAGAAAACTAGTACAATAAGCTTATGATCACTGATCCTAAGCATTCAAAACTTTGAAAACAACTGAAAGAAGAAAATATAATATTTCATATATTATGCTAGTCTTAACAATTCGTGTTCTGAAACTTCTTTTTGGCATCCATTACAAAATTTTGTTAATCAAACTCTAGAAATATTTATCTGCAGGAACTTAAAAGAGGTGTCTTTTGAACGTGAGTTCACTCGTGTTTCTAAACGAAACATTTGAAATGTTGAAAGTAATGCTTTATTAATAATCGAATCTAAACTTTAAACGAACCGAACTTTGATAGAATTGAAAGTATAGTTAAGGGATGTGAGCACTGAATGATGAGATTAAAGTTAAACACTTTGCCAATTAGTGCCTTAATTACAACTGTTGACAATATTTATAAAAATTATTATATTTTTTAATTTGATTACAAAATATAAGGGACTTGACTTGTGCTTTATTTTTCTGCCTCATTATTATAAGAAAAAGTGACCAAATTATTAAACTCATTAAACATTAGACGATCTCTTAAATGATTACTAAGTTCTAAATTTGTAATAAACTTAATGAAAATATTTTTAACTTAAGCTCTCATTATTTCAAGCAAAACATGCTCTTAAATGAAATAATTATAATTGCATTAAAATGATTGGCATTATTTGAATAATTTTTAATTTAAAAAAGAGATGAATTAATTGTATTAAAAAGACAAGAGTGTTGTGAACGGTTGTGTTTTTGCATTTACTCCCAAATTAAAGTTTTAATAATTTTAATTCATTTGGATTATTGAGAAAAAGTGTACAAAACGTTTATAATTCATTATTTGATACTTTAATTTGAATAACTTTTTAAGTTAACGATAAATAAAATGACATAATATTTATACCGTTAAGAGATTTTGAATATCTTGGGAGTGAATACAAGTTATGTACAGATATATTATTGGGAGTTTTGTGCAATTGTACAGAAAGAGGTTTTTGTTTTAAATTTAAAATAACGTTAATGGAAAAGAGTATTTATTGCTAATCATTTTTGTGGTCATAGAAGTTGCAGATAATACTTGACTTCGATTAGAACTGAACAGTTGAGAAGAATATTGTAAAAAAACTTGAATACTTGCACCGCATTATTGCAAATCAATTATACATCGCTTTATATAAATGATTATATATATAATTATATTCATTATAATAGACTTTATTATTAGAATTGTATACACTCTTGAAAATAAACATTAAATGATATTTAAAAAAGAAGAGAAAATGAATGTTTGAATTTAATTATTGAAGTGGTTTATGATGATTGGAGACGAAACGAAAACTGGATAACCGAGCGGTGCATCAGCCGATTGAACGGTAACATTACGTAAAATGACAGGATGTGCTTGAATTGAATATCTTTCGTCGTCATCATTTGTTAGATATAATAATTCGATCGAAAGTGAAGACCAAATCGCTTCTATAACAGCTCTATTCATATAACACAAGTGAACAGCCATTTCTTGTAAACTTAACAAATGACTTGTGAAACATTCCTGAAAAAGGTTTAGCGCTTATGATAATAATAAGTTATTATATAATAAATAAAACGTACCTTAATTGGATCGCTTCCAATCGAGAATAAATTCCTTTTTTCTCCGATCAGACAATCTTTCCATTCAATGGAAGTCTCGTCTCCTATAAACCAATTTAAGTCAAAATCTATTAAATTCTCAATCAATTCAGAGAGAGTTAGAGTTTCATTTCCTAACAGAATCTGATCGATTGCTAACTTTACGGAGTATTGAAAACTTTTTATTGTTATTTCATATAATTCTTTGTGTGAGTTTAAAAATTTATTATTGAATCCATCGTCTGGTACTTTGCCGTTAAATATTTGATAAATACTTTGTGGACTCATTTCATTATTATTTAATAGTGAAGAAATTGGTGAAATGCAAGAAAAACAAACCAAAACAATTTGTTTATACGAATCAATTAAAGATAACATTTCGCCATCACTTAATTGTGAGCTATTTTCACATAAAATATTAATTACTTTTTTGAACCAATCGTCTGAAAACATGAATTGGTTTAGATTTTTATTAATGCGCTTCCTATTAGTGTAATCGAGAGAAGCGATTAACCATTCATTTGTTGGTAATAATGAATTATAGCAATGAGAAAAATTATTAGCTTGTATTCTATCGGTTGAAATTGCATTCAAATCAGTATCAGAATAAGCATTTAGTTTACTATTTCTGTTACTGTCGGAACTGTTTGGATATATTTCGTTATTACTGTTCTCAGGCTTTAAAATATTGTAATCCAACGAATCTTTTTTAGTTTGATTTTCTAGTATTTCTAATTTGTGAATATCTTTAAATTTCGATTCATTGTTTGTATCATTTTTGTCATTCATCGCTAAATTTTCAAATTTAATTTGATTTGATTGGTATGAAATGTGTGAGTTTTGTCTGTATTGATTAGTGTCTGCGCCCAATACGTCAGTTTCTTCTTCATCATCAGACCACTCACTTAATACAATATTATTTGTTTGAAATATCATCTCTTGAGAAGCGGTTTCAGATTTAGCTTTTAGTACATCGCAAAACAACATGCTTTTTGCCTCAAGATTTGGGTTAGTGTTAGTGTTTTCGACCTGTTTTGCTGAGTCTAACTCTATTTCAACACTTTCTTGAATACTCAAGTTATTTGTTTTTTGCATTCTGTACTTCAAAATAACCCAAACAAAAACTCTTGCAAATACTGATTTAATTGCTGCGAAAGTTTCAGGTGAGTCGATGACACCCGTCAACACATTTCTCGCGTCTGACAAATACAAAATGCAAATTAGAATAGCTTTAAAAACTTTTTTAAACAGCTTTAAAAACGCAAAATTTACTCGGAATTCATATAAATAGTTTCCTGTCTCTCATACCTGAATAAGTATTAACTATTAAAGTATCTAAAGGTTGAAGTGTAAACCAAAAGTGAGAATTTAATATTTTGCAAGTTTTACTGTTCTCATAGTTTGAATAAAACGCTTCCTCTAGTATTTCATCAATTATAGTCGCTTCGACCGAATGACACGATGTTTCTTGTAGTTCAAGACCTTTAATTTGAATTTTAATATAATTAAATCCGGATTCAAGTATTTGAATCCAAATGAGTCGATCTCCAAATCTCGCTAATAAAAAGTTTCCAGTATTACAGCTGCTAATTAACGGACACTGTTTTCGTAAACTTTGTATGAATTGTGACATAAGTTGTTGATAATAAATAGTGTCTTCAGTTTCTAAATCAATTTTTGATGGCTTTTTACAGGTTGAAAAATAAAGAATTATGAGAATTAATGAATATGAAATTGAGTTGAAATATAGTATAACATACAGTTGTGGGCCAGAAATGCATTGGACGGGGAAATGAGATGAAAAAAAGTGGTAAAGTGAAAAGTGGCAGAATTGGTGCTGATATTATACTCGATATTAAGACCATCAAAATTATCACTGGAAAAATGAGAATATTGAATCCTAGAAAAGATATTTATTCAATTTTTATTTAATTCTCTTTAAACTATATCTAATGTAATGAAAAATAAGCTCAAATATTCACCTAATATATACCAACTCATTGAAAGTCTTTGTTTTGTTAGAAGAACTGATGTCACTATAAGAACAATTACTAAATATAATTTTTCCAAACATGCAATGATAACATTCAAAGAGAAGCCGAAGAGAAGCCATTGTAAGGGCAAAGACACAGAAATCAATTTTAAATTGAGATGATTTATGAAATGGAGACTCAGTATTACAAATGCAGTGATACATGTTTTTTGCCAAATAGAACGATGAATGCTTAGTATTGCAAAAGATGTAGAAAACGATATTAATTTTTCAGTACTGTTTGAATGAGTATTCATTTTTTGTGTCTTTGAATGGAAAAGTTGTTTCAATTCAATATTTACAACCATTAAACACAGTAACGGAAGAACTATTAAAGAAAATACAATAATAAATAAAAGTTTTCATTCATTGATACTCAAGACTTACTGAAATGTATTAATATCTTCATAATCAAAATAATTGATTCCCATCTCTGTTTGAATTTTCGGAAAACATCTATTCCTGAGACTGATTTTGGATAAAATGGATTCCTTATTAGTCCACAAAAGATATAAACACTTTGAGAATATCGTATTAATGTTATTAAAACTAATAGAGAACCGATGCCGAAGACTAGCCATAGATTGATTGAAAATAAGTTGACATTAGTAGTTATGATATTAATTGAGAAGATAGAGAATAATAGTGAAATTGTCATTATAACTGAACCGAATTTAATTGTCTTAATAGCTCTTATGAATGAAAGAATATCATTGCTTATCAAAAAGCCAAAAACACTTGAGATATATATTGTGAAAAGTAGTTCATCGACTGTCCAGCAAAATATTAGGACAATTATAGATATTAATAATGACACAAATAGATAAGATGTCGAATAAACGGGTCCTCCGCCGAAGATTATGACATTAGTTCTTTCAATTAACCAATGAGTTAATGCTGGCAAAGGAGGTAATATTCCCAACAACCACATGAAGGGGTAAGCGCTCAACAAAATAGGACATAAAATGTTCAAATTATTCACATTATTGGATGCAATGCTATTAATTGTTTGAAAAGTTAATACGATTAACACATGAAACGGACGATTCAATGATGAGATCAAATCATTAGTATTGACAGTCGTTGCATAAGTAGCTGTTTCTGGTGGAGGACTAATTGTTAAAGAATTATGAGATATGGTTAATGAGAGCCAACATAAGAGAAATAATATGATTGCTATCAACCAATTATTGTTGAAATTCTTATAAATTACTGATAGATTTAAATTATAAACTGCTAAAAAAATTAACAAACTTGATGTAACTGAATGCAGAATTATAACAAATTTTGATTTTAGTACTGCTAAAGGCATTATTTTAGTGAAAAGTCTAATTTCTGAAGTAGAATTTTTTTCATTATTAAAAGTAGGAACTATTTTATTACAAGCTTGAAGTTTTACTGATAAATGTAATGCAATCATAATGAAAAGCGATATAATTCCAGATAAAATAGATGCTAATAATCGAGTTAAACAATTGAATTCAATAATTGTAGTGAAAATGATTCCAACCAAAAAAGGATAGATAATCAATAAAACTTTATAGAAAGTGACTGAACAACTTTGTTCCGATTGGTTTCCATCAAAACCAAATCCACCGAAAAATGTTTGAATGAGTCTTCGAGTGATGAAATTGATCTTATATTCACTGACTAAAGGGATATTCATTGTTACAAAAAATTAAGAAACTTTATGAAGAATAAGAGATGAGAATAAGTTAATAAGAATTAGAAGCACTGAAATAAGAAGCATAACATATTAATAATAAATGTTTTGAACAAACAGTAAAATAACACTACTATAGCAACCGTATTGATGAAGATTCCGTGAAACAGAATTGCAAACAATCAAATTCTGTGCTCATCATCTCAAATGTCTTAAATATTATACATTTCATTCATACATTTCACTTATAAAGTTCACAATCTTTACAAATAAGATATTTTCATCTTTCAAACTATTCAATCTTTTAGTTTAATCATCAAAATATTTTCCTCAATTAATTATACGATTAGTTCTATCTATGATTCTAACTATTTGTTCAAAAGTTCTCATACTGTTTAACTAGAAAACTATCATAACTTTCATCAATTATAAACAAAGATCTGTTTTAAGTCTTGAGAACGGGTTAATATCGCTTAATGTATACTTAATCTAAGATTTTTTTTATGTCTTCTCAAGAATAAAAATTCTATTCAAAAAAAGAGTTCAACTTTTCAATGATATGAAGTCTATTCGTCAAAAATTTAATAAACGATTTCAAAACTAATGGTTTGAAGATTTTTAGTACAGATTTAAGTAATGAGTTTTTCGGTTGACTTAATCTTAATCAGTTCTAAGTATTAATAGAGAATAATTCAAATTTTTACTTTTCTTTATGTCTGCCCTCAATCTTAGCTTATATTTCATTAACTTTTACAAGACTTGAAAACATGAGAATAAATGCGAAATTGCTTTCAAAGTCAATGTGTGTCTCTCTCTGTCTTTCATTTATTATTATTATATTTTGTGTAATGTTTTGAATCCAAAGCAAAAATTTTAAAAATTAATTAAGTAATTAAGTGAATAATTTTTAATAAAAACCATGTCTTCATTATCTGTAAACGTTTGTGTTGAACCTCTTGATGAATATCAGGTCCAAGAGATCACATTTGATGGACAGGAAAAATATATTCAGTAAGTCTTAAGAGTTTTTATAAAATGTAATGTTTTTATTGATTGAAATCTAACTATAATTTAAATTATATTTTAATAATCGAAATGAAGACCTCTTTCTATGTCTGAAAACTTGACAAAAATGGTTCAGAGAATAGATTTCAGTAAAATAGAGAACAATGAGACCAATAATGGAGTCGATAATGATATGAATAATAAGATTGACGTTAACTCTGAAATGGATGGCAAAGAATTGGCGACTTTTCAGCCGTCTCTTTGGCCCTGGGATTCAGTCAGAAATAAATTAAAGTATTTATTAATCACGACTTCGACTCATTATATTGTTATCAATCAATTGATGTCAACAATAGTTCAATCTATACATGATTTACAACAATATAATCCGTCGAAAGAATACTAACACTCATTGATTTATTTATTGAATTAATTGATTATGAATTGAAATAAACTTTTATATTGATTGGTATTTAAGGACAGCATTGACTGAAATAAACGTATTATACGATGTGCTGAATATTTGTAAAGATAAAAGGTATTTAGTATTAGATCCCGTCTCTCAAGAGCCAAATGACATCAAACCAATCGTTGCATTGGTTGCAAAGAAAAAGGTTTAATTTGTTTCTATAATTATTTAATCATTCAAATGATTTGAGTCATTAATAATTATATTAAACGTTAAGGCATTAGCGTCTTCGGCAGCCATTATTTTGAATGGTTGTGAAAGAATACGTTCGTCTCAATCAGAGGCCAATCGGAACCGTTCGACTGATTTTCATTTAGAACTTTTTAATATGAGACAAAACTGGAGACTAAGAAAGAAAGAATCAGCAATTCTCGGAGATCTCAGTTATAGAAGTGGTAATTCGTTAATTATTCACAATATTACTGCTCTTTAATTAATTTATTAATCATTATTTGAATCTATTTAAAGCCGGATCACGTTTTGGTCATTCGGGCACTTTTGAAGTGACCAAAAATGAACTCCAGTCGACTTCAGCTTCTGGTTCGCGTTCGAGTGCACTAAAAGTGACGGTTCCATCAGATCTCGAGGGCGGAAGTTTTTTCCAAGTGAAACAACAAAAAGGTATTTTTCTCAACCTATTCATGAATTGAGATCATAATGACTAAGTGATCATAAATGACAGACAGCGACGCCATAGCGAGTGGCGAACCTTCAATTCCAATACCACAAGTATTGCCGCCAACTGTAGAGACGAATTGGCAGCAAAAGCTGGAAAATGCTCAAAATGTTCTTTTCAACAAAGAATTATTTGCACAATTGGCGAGAGAAGCCGTTCAGCTTCAACTACCAATACCTACGACTGTGATCGGTAATCAAATAATTGCGTCTCTCTTTCCTGGTGTTCAGCTCTCTATTAGTTTATGTCACACCACTATCAATGGAAAAGTTAAACATCAAAAACAATCAGCTCTTGCCATAACATCTAAACAGGAAAATAAACCAGTTTTAGAGCATTCTTTGCATCAACTTTTGCGTGAATTACATCACAACACTTTACACCATCCTATGCCTCATCCGACAACTGCTACATTAGGGGTCAGTCGTAAAAGATATTTAGCCGGACCTGAAGCTTATGACAGACAGACTATCGCTGAGTCTAATAAATGCGAAACAATATTAGAACAAATTATTTCTCAAACTCAACACGATTTGTTACGATTGAGAACTATGTATATGATCGATACACTCGCTTCTGAAATAAAAGACCCCATAATTGTCGCCCATTGGCTGTGTCTGAACAGTGCCACTAAAAGTAGTGTCAAAATTAATATAATATCATATGGTTATGAAACACTTTGTAGAACACCTCTCGTTATTCATATCGCAACTAAAACTTTGAAAGCTATTTGTCGTGACGGACGAGTCATTAATATGTCGTATGAGTCACAAGAGTTGCGATATTTACTGCTAAATCAGGTAATGCTTCATAAGTTTTCAATCGATTAGTTTGAGTCTTAAACTTTCAGAAAATTTGCGAATTTATTAATTAAATAATTATAAATTGATAGGTATCACAACATCAAGTATTTGCAATTCAAGCGCTATCAAAGCCAATGGGTTGGAAAGTATTATCACTTAATATAAATGTAGGCGTCGGTCACGTCGAACCCATTGGAACCGCTTCTTCAATACTTTTAGTTTCTCCAAACGGTGATCGGTTTGTATTTTATTTGTTTTAAGAAAAAAACTTAAATCCTATTTAATGAATATTCAATAAATTTGTGTTTCTATTTGAAAGAATAATTGCCATAAGATGTGGACCTCATTCTGGAATTGAAGTAAAGATATCTTCATCACCACAAGAGTTCTATCCGAGCGCTTTAGTTCGTGACAGAAAATGGCAAAACTTGAGCGGAAGTTTTCGTGAAGTCAATTGGGAAAAAATTCAGGGAAAAAATTTTATTAATAAAATTGAATATTTAATGGCAAGTCTTGTCACATATTAGTTAATAATACAATCATTATATTGTAATCTTTTATTTATTTTCAATACAAAGTTTATACTTGAATATCAAAGTTATTGCATATAAATGAGCTTTGCTTTCAAATTATAGACTAAATATTTGTTTATTTGTAAGTTATGGCTAATTATGTTTTTATTTCACGGTAAGTAACTTTTCATTACTTAGTTCTTTGGCTGAATCTCTGCTCTCATAAGTTTTTGAGTCTTTTTCAATCGAGTTCTTTGAAAATTAAAAAAAAGTATTAATTTTTATTTATTTATTTATTATTCAAATTCGTTAGAAAATAAGTCAATTTATTCTAAACTATATCATATGAATACAAAATTACAAAGAATTTAAACAAGTCATTGAATGTTTGAAAGACATGAAATTATTTGAAAAGAAGCAATTAAATCGAGTCAATCATTAAATTTAACATTTTTTTGAATTTTTTGAAGCGTAAGTATTTCTCACATCTGAACATTCAGTTTCTAACTTAAACTTAATATATAAGACAGCAATTATAGTGCCTCTTATTCATCATAGGCCTCGAGGGTATTATTAATATTCACTCTGGTATGACTTAAAGCAATGGTGAATTTCAATTTTGTGTTTATGCTATCATTTTCTATAGCAGCTATCCTTTGACAGTTGTATTTCATGGGCTTATAATAAAATATCGTATATTTTATCATCATTTAAGTCCGTTTAATATAATAATTATTGAATTATTTATCGTATATTTAAATAAATGATGTCTTTTGTGATTAAATTTGCTGTCAATAAGTGTTTTGATTTAAATATTGAACGGTTTGCAAATGTTTAACTGGCATAGGCTTATAGTTTAATCAACAATCTCTTCAAAATGACACTTACGGCACAATACCGTCCCTATAGAGGTAAATATAACGATTAATTTTAATAATTCATAACTCAATTCATAACTTTATTATATATTTTGATAAATTAATAATTTTATAAGACTAGAGTTGACTAAAATAATGAAATCAAATTTTGAGTCTATTTAAAGATTGACTTTGAGAATAAGCCTAATTCTATTTGATTGTATTAAGATGAAGACGGTGTCGATGGTCTTGACAATGATCATTTGGCGTGGTCTGATCACGAGCCCGGAACCATTCAAATTTATGAGAAAACAACTGAAGATCTTCCGTTCACATCGAATCGAAGATTTATGTTTGGCGTTATTATGCTATCAGTTTTAACATTATTGACCGGATTCTTAATTGGATATTTTGCACACTCAAAGCATTCCGAATGTGTCCCAAATTTGGTCAGTTTATCAATGAATTTTTCGAATAATTATTATTTTGACTAATTTAATATTGATTTTATAAGAATAGGCCCTTTCATTATATTCAGTACGTGATGAAAACCCCACAATAAGAGCTAAAATATTGAAAAACATCAACTCAGATACAATTAAAAGTGTTTTGAGGCAATTTTCGAGCGAACCACATATGGCTGGTTCTAATTTTGATCTCAAGCTTGCCGTTCAAACTAAAGACTTCCTTCACGCACATCATTTCGATAAGGTTCAGATGAAGAATTACTCAGTTTTGCTATCACTTCCCGACAGCGATGATCCGAATTATGTTGAAATTATCGATAATGTTAACAATAAAACAATTTATTCCTCTCTAAACAATGACGTGAAACGAGCGAATTCTCCGCTTGCCTTTAGTGCCTATTCACCAAACGCTGATCTGATGGTCAGTTTTGACGATAAGTTCCAATTATTATTTTTATAATTAATTACTTTCTAATTAATCAAATAGAGTGATATAATATTTGTGAATTATGGCCGACTCAGTGACTATCAAATACTTCAAAACGTGTATAACATTACTCGCGAAACAATTGCCGGAAAAATCTTAATCGCAAAACAATTTCATTTAACTGCTGACGAACAAGTGAGACATTTATTTGCATTTAAACACACATCTCTCTTAAGTCCAGATGACTTTTGCTTCGGTTTAAAACACACTTTTATTGTAAATGACACTCATATCAAATTAATTTAAGTTGAGTTATACAGTACTGACATTTAAAATATGACAATCAATTGAAGTCAATCAATCAGTTTTGATGAATTCAATTGAAATCGTATTATATAATGATAAATAGAATTCATTAAATATGAAGTGAATATGATTTAAAGCCATTCTTACTTTTGGTTAGTATTGATTAAATCAAACCAAATAACTCATAATTCAAACTTTAAGTTTAAGTTTTCGTAAAAATTGTCAAATGATTTTGATTTTTTTTACTCTCTAAAGTTTTTTTGATCAATCTTAAAATCAAAACTTTTAAAATTTATAACCAGTAAAAACTTTTAAACTCTAGAGTCAATTAATGTGAATCCAGTGAATCTTTTATCGAATCATTATATGAAACGAAATTTAGAAAAAGTTCATCTTCAATAAGCATTTTTATACATTTTTGATAAATGCTTTATCTGTAT
>JAQFXV010000495.1:0-21601 GCA_034694065.1 Camisia spinifer
ATACGTTTGTGTAAAAAGTAAGAAAGTTTTTAATTATTTATTATGAATCAACGCAACGAAGAAAAATTGAATAAATTGATGTATTTGTTTGAATTAAAGTTATAATAAAACTTAAAATTATTCTATAACTTAATTTGATTAATATAATAATTTACATTAACAAGTAATTTCCAGAATATCATTTGTTGCATTAAAACAAAAAAATTAATTATTGCTGAATAATTTCTCACAACAAAGTGTTAAGTTTGAGAATAACTTAGTATTAACATAAAATATATGGAATAAGTAATACCTGTGTAACACAATTCGGTTCATAAAAACATTAAATTATTATAATTTAGAATATTTGAGTTCATTAGTCTATCATTAGTTTTTAAATGAGTTAATTATACTCAAGTTTATGATCCTTAAAAAAGGTATATTTATATTTTGATGAATTCTTTAATAATAGGGAAGATAATAAGCCTTATCCTTTAGATTAATAATAAATTAATACATTTTGATGACTAGCTCGATATGCCTAATGATAATTTGATATTACTTTTAATTACTGGAATCATTGCTGAAGTTATTTTATTTTCATGGTTTTAAACAATTATCTAAAAACTGTTGAAATTGAAAGCGATACGTTTTTTCGTGAGAATCAGAATTCGAAAAATGTTGAAATTGTTCAAGTCTTAATCACATAATCATTAATCAAAAAAAACCTTTTAACGATTAATCACTGAAATCTTCGTAATTAAAACAAGGGTTAAAAAGTTGACACTGAATATTGGAATCTATTAATCTAAATGATTTTTTTAATTAGAGTCCCAACAAAACAAGTTTATAGGGTTTGTATTTTCTGTCTTTTTTGTTTGTTACTTAATTTAATAGTATTGGATTACATAAGATTTAATATCATAATTATTTTTAAGGAAAATGAGCTCTAATTATAGAAGAATATAGATTTTCAAAACCTAATTCAAGTTATTCATAAAACCAAAGTTTCACATAAGTCTTAAAAATTGATTTTGTTTTTGAAATTTAGTAAAAAGTAATGAAATTTGTAAAATATAAATTATTTGAAAATTTGAATTATTGCTAATAAACGACTCGTTGATAAATTGATTCCTTTTCGCATTTAATTCAAATGCGAATAAAATAATATTTGCTTCAATTTAATGAGTGATAGAAGGGGTACAGAGAGGTAGAGTTCAATAGAAGTAATGATTACAATTTCTATCTAATCTATCAAACATTTTCAAATGGAAATTTCATTAGTGAATATCTGCTAAAAAGAAATATAAAAATAAAACAAAATAAAAGCTAAAATCTATCACATACGGAATACTAAATGAGTTTTTATATCCAGTTTTCACATTAGTTTTATGGCTTATACGAAAATATAGACGTGTTGGTCGATATCGATTGGCCTAAACCTTGAAATTTGGAGATACATTACAAACTGCACAATACTGTACAATAAAATAAATTTTTAATGATTGATACTATATTGACATTTATGTGCCATTATTTCAGATCGTAATTCGAATTAAAACTTTTTTATTAAAATTGAATTTAAGGAAAATTAATTTGAGAGAAGTTTTTATCGAAATAATTAATAAACAATAGTTTAATTTATTTTAATGAGAATTTATTGAACTAAAAATAGAAAAACATTATTGAACTCAGTTTATGAAAAATCTAATAATTTTGGAATTGTTGAAAAGCATTCAAACATTCAAAAACTTCTTTATTTCAAAGAAACTCTAATTTCAAATTTTTCTGTTATGTTTTGAAAGCTTTCTCGAGTAATTCAAGGAAATTATCAATCAATGAAGAACTTATTGGGATTTCAAGAAGAAAATATAATGTTAAACTTTAAATTACACTATAATTGCAGAATATACTAGTTTTCAAATCTATATGATTTACAGGTCTTGATGATCTTTCCAATCAATTTGAATGAAGTATTGGTTAAACATTTGAATTGAAACCTGTATGAAAAAGAGGTTTAAGTCTTATTAAATATTTAGTCTCAATCAAAATGAATTTAAGATTCTTCAAAAATTTAAAATCATTGCCATAAAAATTGTTTAATAAAATAGAGTTCATTAAAAATTGATGAAAAATAGCTCAACATTAGAACAAAGCTGAGAAACAGAATTTTTTCAATTTATTTGAATGAACCTTTTGATTGAATGGGTTTTCAACTTCACTCTTAAGAGACATAAAAATAGAAAATATTTAACAACAGAAAATATGTATCGATCATAAGTCGAATCTGAGGTCTCTCGTATTTATCACAATATTATTTTTGAGTAATTTTGTAAAAAGGATTCTTTTATTTAAATATAAATTAAGAATGAATAAATGGTCGGATGAGTTAAATAACTCTTCTGTTCCATTAAAAGTTCATTTTCACTAAACATTATACATACTAAATATGATAGAGGTATATACTTATGAACATTTATTGCATAAATTTGGAGTTCATACTAAAGGTTAACATAAATGACTGCTTTCAGACTTTAGAATGAGATTAAATCTATAAATTTAAATTAAGCCAAATTGTTATTCTTGTTGCAAAACAGTAAAGGGTTTCACCTTAAACTTGAATTAAGAGGGGTTTGGCTTTACATGAATTACTTGCAAATGGCTTTTTCAAGTATGAAAAAATTCATTTTAAGATTAAAATTATAGTTCTGTGAGTTATACCACATATAAGTCTATTAATAACTCACTATTTATAACTTCTCGATTAAATTGAATTTGTAGTGAATTTTGTAATGAAACTGAGGAAATATTTAAAAGTTTATTCTATATTAAACTAATAATAACTTTTGGAACTCAATTAATATTACTTCAGATAAAACATTTCAAAACTTATTCAATTGATAAAAATAAACTTAAGTATAGATAAAGTGATACTTAATTATTCATAACAATTATTTAAATATTGTATCATAAGTATAGGTTTCACTAAAAACACATCAATTCTTAATTGAATCAAAAATTTATTAATTTAAATTTGCATTGAATTAAGTTATACAGCGGTTAGACTTAAATAACTATAAATAACTTTGTTTTAAAGCATTGAATGTGTTGTAATTACAAGTGATTAATCAAAAATTGTTTGATTTAATGCAAGTTTAAGTATAAATATTATTTACAAACTTATAAATAATCAAAAGAAAATTAAATGAATGAAAATTGAAAACATGTAGTAAATGATCTCGTTTTTAACTTTATTTTCAAGAGTGAAAAAATAAGTCAATTAATCGTTTCCTTCTTGTCTTTCACGAACGGATTCCTATTTTATAAAAATAAAAATATAAAATAAAAACAACAACAAAAATGTTGAAAAACAAACAAAAACCTATCATTTATTACTTAAAGAAAAAAGATTATTAATTATGAATAAAGTAAAATATAAACGAAATAATTGATTGATTTGATTAATAATACCCTAAATCTTTCCTCAAGAAGTGAGAGCTCACTAATCAAGTCTGTGATGGCATTCATAAGCGCCTCTTGTGGTGAATAATCGGGAGTCGTTTGAACCCGAAGTACGAACTCGTGAGTTAATGGATGCGGAACTTTATAGCCTGCAAATAATACCTGAGGATCTTTCAATAGTTGCCTTTTATTCCAATATAAAACACAATTAATTATATAATAAGTAAGAGTTGAATAAGTTTTGGTTCAACAAAATGTCAAACTTTAAAACAGATAATAATTAATAATAAACTCAAACAAATGAAACATAAATTGAGAAAATAATTAGAGTCGTAATTAAAAAATAATAATAAATTTAAATAATTAATTAAAGGTAATTAAATTACATTCTTATCATATTTCCTAAAGTGTGGTCTTCTTTTTGAACCGTAAAAATGGCCGCATTCGGCACTTTTGTGTCCTTTTCTATCGCTATTCTATAAATACATTCAGTTTAACATTATTATTGAGTAAATAATATATCAATAAATGTATAACTATTTTAATATAAATGAATATCAATTAAAGACTAACTTTTTTTCTCCTTCAAAGAGAAGAAATGATTCGAAAGCCGGCGGAGCGTTCATTACTATATTGTCTCTCTCTATAGACTATATTATATAAACAGATAATATTCTTATTTATTCTCTATTTATGCAGACATTTGTCTAAAACACATGTATAGACTCGGTTTCAAACAAGTTTCTCACAGTTTTAAACCACATGTTTCACCACATGTCTCTTCACTTAATTGAGCGCCAAATATAAACGCTTTGCTATTCAATACACTTTTTAGATATTTTTTGCACTATAAATAGTGGATGTATTCCCGGCTCAAAAATGTGATTCTGAAGCCAAGCGCAGTTCAAAACTATTGGGCATCGATTATACGATAAACGCATTTTTGTAATTCAATTTTGAGCTTTAAAAACTCTGATGATTTGTTTCTCATTAAATTCTTATGAGGTTTTAGACTCACAAACTTTTTTCCCAAACCACTGATGATTTGACGGCATATTCATTACTTAATCAGTGAATCAAATATTTGCATTTTTTGATTGATTAAGAATTATTTTCATTCTTCGTGATCCCAAACAGAGAAAAAAAACCACTTAAACATCTCAACTAAAACATTGAAACACTCTAAGTATTTATCATTTTAAATAAAAGCTCATTCAAACCGAGTTAAAGTTTGTTTTTATTAATTTAATGTATAGTTTTATAGAAAAAAAACTCGATCAAAAATGCGTGAACTTTTATCTATCTATTAAGTTTTTTTGATTTATTCTTAAAATTATAAGAATTTCCGTCGAATAAGAAAAAAGATTAGTTTTCCAACAATTTATTTTATTACTAACACGTATAGGTTATGCATAATATAGTTATAACATATGAGACATTATATGAAAAGAAGATAAACAAAATTTTCGATACTCTTAACTTTGAAACCTATCATTATTTTCATGACTTATTTTTCTTTTGATTTCTTTTATTGATTAGCGTGAACTGCAATTTACCCTTACTTCAAATGATTGATTAAGTGCTAAATTTTATGTCTTTTTTAAAAATAGAAAATAATATGACATTTATAATAATGATTTAAATATTATACTCATCAAAATTTTTGTTCTTTTAAATATTTTCGCGCCTCTATTCAGGTTTCAAGAATTTGGTTGGACTCAAGTTTACCAATATTTAAATGACTTTTTGAGACATTTACTTCCTTTTAAGCATAGGTTTCAAGTTTTCCGCTTCAGTCAAAATAATAGTCCTCTCATTTAGTTTTCCAAATTTTTCCAATTTATCCGAATCTATAGTAAATTACATTAGTATAGTATTTAATGTTGAATTGTGTTTTTGCTAACTTTGTTCATTACAGGTCTTAATTTTTCGATACTGTCCTGTCTATCATTGATTTAAAAATAAATTCTGAAAAGTTTGAAATGACTTGAATTAATTGGAATGTAAATGACTTGATTTGGTCACGTATTCAAACTTTCAAATAACTATTAGCCTCAAACAGACTAATTTAAAATTGTTCTATCATTTAATAACTTTTATATCTGAAGGTTTATTAGTTAATCAATTTTTAACATAATAATGGAAATTTTTGATAATGAATTTATTAATTAATGTTAATTGGTCTCATTGGAGTTAAAAATATATTCAATTTCAAGAGAACTTAAATTAAATGTTTTCATTGCCTGTTTTTATGACTTAAACTATCATTTATTTCTGCCTTCAATTTTTTCTCTTCATTTAAACTTCTTTGTTGTTTATGTCTTTTTAGTGTTAAAGTTCGTTAATGAATAGTACAGTATAATATGCAAAATTTGACTTTATAAAAATTCTATTTCCCTTAAGAAGTAAGAGTAATACATGGAAAGGGAATTTAACTGAAATGCATTTCTTTAGTTAAACTTTGCATTTGCTATAAAGTTGGTGGTTTATGCCATTAGACTCAAGTCGAAGGTTCAAAACTGCTTTCAATTGACTTGAAATCCATTAAATTGCACTGAACTGATGCTGGAATTTGGAATATGTGAAAAACAAGAAAAGTTTCGCATTTAGGAAAATGAACTGTTTTCCATATGATTTTTGATGGATTCCGACTACTTTGTATGGATTTTTATTTTTAGATTCAATGCATATGTTGAGCGCATAATTTGTATGTGCAAACAAACTACACAACTGGGCAATAATGCTAAATGTCTTTTGGGTAGACTTTTGAATTAATGTTTGAGTTAAAAAGTTATATGATTACCAAATTGAAAACAAAGAAAGTAAAGTAATATTTTCAAGAATAGAGTAATGTTAGAATAGCATCTCTTTTGCATGACATAAATATATTAGTGGTAATTGCATATATTAAACCATCAACTTTGACTTATGATACAAGCAACCAATGAGACACTCGGTGTCTTCTACTACATAGCAAAATGTTATTCATGTTGCAATGTTGTAACGCTTAAGAACGCTTTATTGATCTATTTTAGATTAATTGAAACCTTTTTTCATCCCAACATTAAAGCAACATAATATTGAAATATAATTTTTTTTAATCTCTATTTCACAATACTTTATGGAACAAGTTAATAAAATCGAAAATTCTGTTCAAATTTTTTGAAATGCATGTGGTGCGAAAATTAGATTTTAGATATAGATTACTGAAACAAAATAGATTAATTAATAACACAATAAACTTATTTTGATTGATTGTCTTCAGTTTTCAATAGTAGTTGTGCAATACTATTTGCATTGGATGAGAAAATGAAATATAACAGCACAAAGTACTTCATTACAAATGCTAATTCTATGATTCGTTTAATAAATCATCGCAATTTGCTTATTCAAATTCTTAACTGATATATGCTTTTCTATCTAATTTTATTTAAATTAACCTTTTATGAATTAAACTATATTTATAAAAATAAAGTCACGAAAAGTATATTTAAAAGTTATATCTCTAGTTTTGTACTCAATTCTAGCATATCAGTGATAATCTTACGTTTCAAAATCAAAGTTATAGCAATTTTATTGATTGAGTTCATTTATAATCTACACTTTAATCAAACTCTAGATCAATATTTGAATGAAATAATAATTTTACTATTTGAGTATTTGAATTTTTAATGACTTCAATGACATGACAACTTTTCAATTAATAGAAACATATGAATATAAAATTAATGGAATAAAAATTGAAAATTCTGACAATTTCAACGATAATATTTATATCTTTATCATTAGTTTAGTATACTTATGATATAAAAAATTTATAGTGACTTATCTATATCAGCACAACTGTTGTTTCCCTTAAATTGAATTTTTTACTATGAGAACAGAATTTAAGTGATCCAAAAAATTATAATTTAAAGTAATAGTAACCAAAGTTTGTGAGGTTTAATTAAGAAAATAATTATAATGATTAAGTACTCACTGCATGCTATATCTCATATGTAGAATTACTTGAAAGATTTAGTCGTTTGCTTGAAATCATAATATATCATATTTAATTATGTCAATGGATTTGGTCTTTGCTAACAAAGATATTTAAATATTTCATTTTAAGCAAAATTAGCTGTTTTTATGCAATTTAAACCAATACTTAATTTAATAGTCTGAAAATGTTATATAATTAACTGTTTCTATAGCTTAAATAATTTCTTAAGAACCATATCATCACAAAAATATATTCAATTGAAGTTAAAGAGAACTGTGAATATAAATAAGTCTAGGTTCAAAATTAAAACTCCTCTTTTTAATTTATTTGATTAACTTTTCTAGAAATAATCAATTTTCTCATTTCTGTAACACTTGAACTAAAGACAACCTTCCAATAAAAATCTTCCGAACTCAAGAAATATACTCAAATGTAACCCTCATAGAATTTCGGTTTAAGCTACTTCATTTTTTTATTATGAAAAACTTTAAAATCAATTTTTTGACCATTTGTTGAAGGGATTAAAAAAATTCATATTTTTTATTAGAATTTCACAGGAATTATAACTTTTCAATTAATATGAACTATAGTATTCTCATTTACTGTTTCATTACTTCAATATCTATATTCAATATGATTGTGAATGTTTGAGATAATTCTCAAAATTATCAAATAATTCTTTCAATTAAAGGTGTTTTGTTGATGAAAGTCATTTCAGCACAAGTGGTCATTCAAATGTCTCTGTTATAGAAACAGTTTTAGAAAGTTCATCATTTGTTTCATCAAAAGTTTTTTGAATAATTTTTTACAAAGTTTTGAAAATTCGAATTTATCAGATGAAAAATTCATTAATTTCTTTATTACGCTGTTTTCCTTTTGTTTTGAACTTTTTTTTTCTAAAAAAACAATTGAATAGTCAAACAGTTTAAGTGGTTGGAAAGTTCTTGATTCTTGTTTCTAAAAAAGGTTGAATCAATAATTTAAAAAGTGCTAAAAAGCCATTATTTAATTTTCATTTTATTTTTCGATTCATGAATTTTTTTAATAAAATTTATTTAAAGAAAGATTAAAAGCTGGTGTTTGTGTATTCGACAGAATAATTAGACAGCATAAGAGTTGATGAAATAAATATAATTTGACCGGTTTAGGGTTTAGGGTAATAAAGAATTGTGATATTCGGTTGTTTAAACATAAATACGAGATCTGGTTTTGTAATTTTAGGTGCGCCAAAAAATCACTGCTAATCGATTCGCGGCTCAATTTGATAATAAATTATATCGATACTAAATGTAGCTAAGTTAGAGTGATCAACTCTTTATGTAGTCTGTGTAAAACACTGACTGCTGGCATAGCCCTTCAAATATACATATAGTCAATATCACCTGTAATGGTATATTTATATAGCGTACTGTACTCTGAAGTGGTGTCTCTACTGATTGTCTCAACTCGTATGCTATTCATGTTTGCATCGTTAGTAAAGTTTAGTAGCAATGTATTCTTCATAGAATGCATAAATTTATGGTTTACATAAGAGAAGCAATAAGGCTAGCGAAAGGTCTGGCATAAAGGGTAGAGAAGGCTTTTGGTAACTCTTATATGGCTAAAGAGTTAAACTCTTAGAGCAACTCCTATTTTGCGGGAATAACTCGTTCGTATCGTGTTATAAGAGTCGTCGCCAATTTTTTTGTTGTCTGGCTTGTTGTGCTTCATTTTTTACGATTGCTGAACAGCGAATGCGCTGTTACAAGAATTACAGACCTTTACAACATATACACTCTCACATTGAAATCGTTATTCTGTGCAAGAGAGCCAACTCTTATGCGATCCGTTTTCTTCTCTTCTTTAAATGTGATGTATGCCAGTTATTGCCGGTATAATACTGTAACAGGGCTTCAGTGGCTCACTACTAACAAGATAAATAAAATAATTCTGCCTTCGACTATAAGTTCGTGTATTAAACATAATATTTGTTGTTTTTTATTCTCTCTCCGTTTGTCTCTTCTTGTTGTTGTTGTTTTCTCCGGTGTGGTTATGTTTTGCGTGTGTGCTATATTCCTATTTGATTCTATGTTTAGTGATAGTGTTGTTGTATATATTTAAGCATGTATTCATGTTATGCATAACACCTAATATAAAGAATAAAAAGGGATTTTCAACTGTTATTCAAGTAAATACTTCCTTAAACAAATAATTATTGTTACTCTCACTCTTTTCTCTAAATTATTGCATTAAACCATTGAATGGTTGGAATATTGCCTCAACAATTAGCTTCATTTGTTTTTAAAAATAACTCTTCATTTTGACGCAATCTGATAGTGATATACATAATGAGTTAGTTATTATACAAAAAAACTAATTGTAAATCGATAAATAATTTATATTTATTAAGTGATAATTCAATATCAAATTTAACTATAAAAAGCAAATAAATGGAAAAAGAATTCAAAAAATTTGATGAACATTTTAAAAAATAATTCTAATAAGAAATTTGAATTTAATGATTAAACTTAAACCATAAAAGCTTTGTTCGATTCCAAAAGTTGAAGCACTTTTAAAAAAATGTTTCTCCAAATCATTTAATGATTTTTGAATGATAATGAAATAATCGTACTGTAAGTGTAGCACAAAATTAATAAAACATACCGTTGAGTACAAGAATACAAGACTGTCTGATCTCATCCAATTGAATATCACAAGTGAATCCTTTGAAGCACGACTGAGTGCACAGCATTTTTCTCAGTGAATTGCAAGTTATAGCAGACAGACAGCCGTTTCGAGTCGTTGGTAGAAAGAGTTGAGTCTGACTTGTCGTTACCAATCTTTTTTTAACTCTTTTTCGCAATTGGTTATCTGCTTGCCTAGTGCAACAACTAGCGCACAAAGTCATAGCCAAACAACATCTACATAAGTTTGTCCTTGTTTTTTATTACTATTGAGTGCCGCCAACACTGTGATGGCTGAGACAGCATCATCACCAACACTCTTAACACTCATTACACTCTTTCAAATTCACTATTATTACAACAATTGAGTGCTGAGTGACCAACATGTCCATTATGACCATTATCTAAAGGTAAATCATTATTTCAAATTCTATTCCTTTACTTTATATATATAATAAATATTCTTTTCGTGCTTAAGATTAGTATAAAAAAGTATGATCTAATGTTTACTTCACTTCAATATCACTTACAAACCCCTTTCTTATCGTAATATTTTAAAAAATTTTCTTTCGAAATAGTGTTTTTTCTACTCATTAAAGCAAAAGAAAGGTATTATTGAACTTGTTTTTTGTTAGAATGAGTAATATACTTAATTATAAACACATTTCCCCCATAACATCACTATTTTTCGTTAGTTTATTTTTATTTATTGTTTTTATAACATCTTATTTTACTTCCTCGAAAATTTTTTGTTCATTCCGCTCATCATATTTTTGTTTTTTATTTTTTGTTTTTGCTTTCATCTCATACTTTCATTTTATTGTTGATTGTGTTGTGTCAGTCAGTTAGACAGTAGAGTAAGTTAGGAGTTGTTGTAATATTGGTCTTATATCATACCATTCCATAACATACTATTACATAACATAGGTTTATATTTTCATCACATTCACCTTTTTTAACAAGACATTAAGTTCACTTCATTTTGTTATAGTATAACAATAATGTTCAACACCAAAGAACAAAAACTAGAAAAGAATATAAAGAAAAGATTGATTAATAAAAGTAAAACAAAAGGCGTTTTGCATTCTATCGCTTGTGTAAACGCAATAAAATCGGAAGAACTTATTCAATGTTGTCTTCGCTTATTTTTATTTCGGATTCCGTGTTATTGATAGTTATTAATTGTTTCATAAAATTATTTATTTATACAAAAAATTATTTGTGAAACAAAATTTTATTTTATAATAATTAAAAACAAATTTAAATAATTAGAATATATTTTGAATACAATTTAAAAGAAAATATTATTATAGAATAAAATTCCTTTCAATTAATTTGAGTGAACCCTTTGCTAAGACAATTTTTGGAATCAAATGAATTTGAACAAAATTATTTCTTGATTTCTGATTCAAACTTTATTGATTAAAACTTCTTTTTTGATTCTTGATTGAAACTTTATTCTGAAATTTTATGTCATTATTTTAATTAATACTTGAAGAAAAAGATATTTCATAAACTAATATTTTATGATCAAATTTTGATTAGTTTATATTCCAAATATATCGAAATTTAAAAAAAAATTTGGAACACAAAAACGCAATACCTATTCATTGAGACAAAATTAGCAAATAATTTATCTGAAATTTAGCCAATTTTTAGAGCCAGGTTTTTGATCACTGAACTTTTATTGTGTTGAAAAGTTCAATAATACCGAGCGCTTGACTTCATTTTGATCATATGAAACCTTTCAGTGAATTATGCCTAACATTATGCCAAGAATTAAGTCAAAGTTCATGGAACAGGACTTTGTAGAGCTCAATAATATCACACAATTTAGTAATAAAACAAATTCATTTTCAAATATAAAATCAAAATATTCTGTTAGTTTTATAGAGGAAATCATTGACTAAATTTTTTGAAAACCAAAAGCGATATTCAACTCAACCTGAAGTCAGATAAAAGTATATTTATAAAACCACATTAAATGAAAAATATAAAATTCATTTGAAACTTATGTTCAATTCAAATTACAGGTGAATAAAAGCAATTAAACAGGTTTTGAGTCAAAATATTTAATTTTTTTTTGTTAAAAACTGACGAACAGATGTCAGAGAGTTTACTGCAGTTGTTTTAAGTGATAAAAGGATTATTATTAATAATACTAACTAAATGCTAAACTAATATTAATTAATGAGTTAGTTTATTCAGAAAGAGAGGTTTTATACGATTTTGTCTTTTTTCTTAAAGCTTTCTTTTATTGATGATTCAATTTTAAATAAATTCTAAATTTGAGAATAATTATCAGTCATTTAAAAGAGGTTTGAAATAATTAATTGAGTTTGAAATAACATAATATAACGTGTGTAAAGAGAACCGCGGATTGATTTTAATGAATTTTTTAAAAATACAAAAACTCTATCGATATATATGTTTAATACATAATTTTGAAGCTTATTTATCTGTCTTTTCTCCACATCAATCTAATAGTTAAGTCCTTTTATTTTCGAAGATATCACCCAATTTACAAACACTAATCAGAAAATGGTTTGGCATTCTTCAACAATAGATGCTAACATTTCCTATTAAATCATATATTTGAGAGAAAATGTGGGCCGAACTCTTGATTATTTTTGACTTTTCAATGTAACCATTGCTTCTACGATGGAATAGATGAAAAATTGTATTGTTAAATACAAATTCTTCCCTATATTTGCCACGAAAAGTAGTAGTTTGTGATTAATTTGAGAATCTGTTACTATTTTCATTAATAAACATATTTTTGAATGAAAATTGTATCATCTGACCGGTTTTGGTGTCATCATTCGATTGAAAATACATTTAAACATAAGAATTCTCTACAATGAGTTTAATACTGGAAGTTTTGAACTTTCTAATTTAGTTGAAGAAGAGAGTGCTATTGATCATTTATTGATTATTTTGATAAATATATCTAACAAAAATGCATAAAAAATAATTACTCATTGAATTGATAACAAATACTGAATGAGAGCTGAGAAAAATCTCTCCGAATACCTGCCAGAGCCTTATGAGAAGTTTCAAGACTAAAGTCCGCAAAGCTGCCGATCGCGGACTACCATCTGTCTTCCAATGATTTTATTTTGTTCATTAATATTCAATTCATAAACTGTAAAAGTTTTATCAATTTTTGTCGAGTAGTTTTTGAAATAAAAAATAATGAAACTCAATCCGCGGTTCTCTTTACACACTTTAGCTTTAATTTATTTATTCAAGTTATTAGACGTATTCAAAGATTATTCTTAATGAGTTCATCTTTTTTCAATTACTTTACGAAAATAGAAATTCCTATTCAGTGTTTAATCAAACTTTGAAACTTATTATATTATTTTTAATTGATTAAAAGTTTGGAAGAAATCTAATTAGATTTGAAGAATTAATTTTAAAATTTATCTGACATCACATAGTTTTTAGAATTCATTCGCAAAATTTAATAGAGTTTATATTAAATCAGTTAAATTAAAACTATTGAAACATTGGTCTCATATTTAACTTTAAAATTATTATGAATAGAGTTTTATTGATTATATCCATCAAATCACTTATACTTCTGTCATGTTTAGGCCCTCAAAATGTGAATATACTTCAGATGTTATACAAGATATTCTATTAAAAAATTCATTCAACGCTAATTTTTAACAAAAAATAATTTCTCTATTTCTGAGGGATTATTCTGAAAGTTGAAATTATTTGCGAAATTAATTATTTCAAATATTAATTATTTTCTATGCATAACTCGTGTTTTTTCAGTATAATTTATTTGAACTATAGTTTTATCATTAATTAATGTATTAATGAATGAAATTTTTTATTTTCCATTATATAATTGTATATAAAGGTTTTGAAGAAATTCAAAATGATTTTCTTAATAGGTCTCATTGAAAAATTGAATATTCAATCAAATTAATCTGAACTTGACTTAAAATGGATGAATATTTAGTTTCCAAAATGTAAAAAAGGTTAAAGTGTTTATTCGTAGAAAATTTAGTCGAATTCGATTTAATTCATATTTTGTAAATATAGAGTCTAATCAAAATTTTCCTCAATATAAGATTGAGTTTAATTAAAGCTATAGAAAAGGAAAATTGTTTTGAAACGTAAAGAGCTAATCGCATCCTTACATTCAAACATAGCTCCGCTGATTAGTCAAGAATGTGTTGCAAAAAGTCTTTAGACATTTGTGTGGGTCGAGAGAAAAGAGTTTGAGAATCGAGAAAGAAATATTTTCCATAATGTTTAGTCGTAGGAAATTTTGTCCTTAATACAGACTCATTATTTATGTGATATTTGACTTAAGATGAAAGTTCGAATATTTCAATTTCATTTAGTATATTTTTTTACATTCTTGAACTCTTTATTTCAAAAGTATTAATTAAAAAGTGTTTTTATTTTAGTTTTCAATATTATCTTTAATCAAATAGATTAAGGACTAATAAAAAAATTATTAACCAAAGGATATTTAACTCATTAACATATTTAAATTTTGTTTTGTTTGTAGAAAAAATAACCATAATTAATATAATACTGTATATTATATTTCAAGTTTGAAATGGGTTTTTACGAGTCACTATTCATAATCATTAAGTTTTAATTTAAATATAAGACTAAGTGAAGTTTTAAAATAAGAGAATATATGTCACGGACAACAATATTAAGTATGTCTGACTAAATTTCTACAAAAATTGTCTCGAATTTATTCAATTGATTCACTTTTACAGCCTAAAAATTCCGTTGTCATTCTAAAAATTCAGAGTCATTTGTTGGCCATCACATCAAAGTTTAAAAAATAGCCATCCCTTTTAGCCTCACTTGATTTAAAAATTGTTTTTATTAATTTTTCTTTATTTCAATACAAAATATTTTCAACTGACTTTATTCTATTCACTCATTTTATTCTATTCTATTGACATTTTAAAAATTAATTCAAGATTTTTCACAATTTGGAAAAATTGAATTCTAGCACAAATAATAAATACTTTTACTATTGATTCAAACTTTACTCTAAAGGACATAAAACTTTCAATTTTACTTATGAATGATTTTTATCCTAATATTCTGCCAAATGTTAAATCTATTTGTCCTCAATAACTAACCAAATGAAAGGCTTTTTAACTCTCGTTATCTCAAACATATACTGGTTATGAAAACTTGATTGAACCTTAAGTTTGATCTAAAAAGAACCTTAAATTGATTAATAAGAGTGAAAAACTTTGATTGAGTTGAGAGAACGATATGCATACAGTTAATGCCTTATCTCATTTTACTGATAAATTTTGTTTTAATATATTTATGACTTGACTCTGCGATGTTTCAAATGTTTTCATAATATTCTCATTTTCTGCTTAATACAAGATTGAAACAAAGTCAATGATTTAATGTTATGTTAATTTTATAAACCAAGTGTTTTCGTATACTTTTACCATATTTATATATCAATTCTTGATAACAATATTGCAGATTTTCCATCATAACAGTATATCAATGTAAAAACTTAGGTATATTAAAGACATAATATTTAAAGATTTATTAAGTTTAAAATGATATTTGAGTAAAAAATTTTTTATTGTTCAATTAAATTAAAATTCTTTTTTCCGATCTGTAATTTTTCCAAAATCATCGGAACTTTCTCACAAATAAGCACAAAAACTTATACTTAAATCGAGAAATGAAGCTATTTTTCACAAATTTTCAAAGCTCTAAAATGCATTTCAAGTTATTCATTATTATACTAAAAGAAAAATATAGCATTTTTTCTTAAAATAATAGCTTTATTCGATTAATAATCTTCTGTAATTAAAGTGTTCGGTAAGAGTTTATGCAATGTTTTATCACCTAATAGTTAAAAAGAAAATGATGTAATACAATAATTCAAATTCATGCTTTGAATGTGTGCATGAATTATGCCATACCGGTAAAGTTTAATAAGACATCTAAGCGTAACATTTGCTTTGCTTTAATGTCAATCAACCGTCAAAGTCAGTTCAGTCAATTAGCGTAATTTGAATTTTAAATTGTGCGATGAGTTTTGCATAAAATATAGATTCAGTGAAACATAACTTTCATTTGTCTAAGCTTTCTTTTTTACTTTAATTTAGATGTTATTATAATTGAAAGCTATGTGAATAAAGACTAAAATTATAATACTTTTCATTTTTATGAAAGAAAAAATCATATTTTTGCTGTTTATTTAAGCAGATTTTAATAGATCTTATTTTCAATGCTGTAACGCTTTAATTAAATGCTTTTGAATTTTCTAATACTTTTTCCTGTAAATGATCTTTTAGTTTAAATTTGAAATAATTTGTATTCTACGCGAGTGACGAATGCCTACATATAAAAAGTTCCTAAAAGACAGATATTCGAGAAAACATTCGAGAAAAACAATTTTTGTTTTTCTGATCCTTGAGAAGTAACTCGATTTATAGTATTAAGCTATTGAATAAACATCAACTAAATATTAAGTTTTTCAGTAGGAAATCATACTTTTCTAGTTTGACATATCATTTGATCGAAATTCAGATTATTTGACTCGCATGTGGTATGAAATTAGTTTAATCGAAAAATACAAATTTCTGATCCGTTTATTTTGTTTTTATTATCAGACTTACCCAAAGAGGTGGTGTAGACATATGTACCTTCTCCTGTATAATTAAAAAAGCAGACACTCCTCTCGATTTTGACCAAAATTTGAGCTTGTTTCGAACTTTTATGTACAATTATTAATGTGGGATAAATCAAATTGATGACTTACTGTACATATTCAACATTCATAAAGCTTCTAGAAATTGTGAGTCGACATAAGTTTGAGAGTGATTAAGTTCATTGAATAGGAAAAGAATAATTTGATTTCATAGATATAGTTTAAATAAAGTTAATGGTATTACTAACTTATTAGTCCAATAGTAGTTTGTTATAAACTCGAAAAAAGCTAAAACATAACTTACATGAAAAAGCATTGGAAAAGCATCTTTAAAAAAAAGTAACTTATGTCGTCTAAATTCGATGAGCTTGAAACGTTAAATTTTTATGATTTCTGAAAGTTCTTCCCACAGAAACACAAGTTTGGTCAAGTCGTCTGTTTATAATCATTTTTCTTCTAATGCTTTGCTTTTCAAAGAAAACGAGAAATCATTTGATTGTTCTTCAATTTTGCTAAATATTTCAAATCCAGATTGAATTTATAAAAGCTTAATTTTTTTGAGTTGCAATGTAATAAATTCATTTTATTTAAATCTACGTGAGTTTCTTTAAATATAGCCATAAACTTAACGCCAATAAAATCTTTTTCAAGTTAATTCGTTGCTTATGAAAATAATTCCATGTTCACAATAATAAAAACTTCGATTATAAGAAAATTCTGTACAAAGAATTCTATTCAATGCAAAATTTTGCTGTCAACAAATTTGTAAGTTATATCAATCCCTTTGATAACGATCAGAAAAAAATCATAAAACAGCAGATATCATGTTTATCTATTCCAAGAGTTGTAAAGATTTGAAAGTTGATCGATTTTGAAAGAAGAAATCACTGTTTTTGAAAGAATATAGAGTTCGAAATCAAAATATTTGGTTTGATTAAATCTAATTTATTTTAAAACTGGAAAAATGAAGAATATTTCCGATTATTTAAATATGTAGTCAATTTAAAAAATTAAATGTCAAATTATTTCTTTGAAGTTATCTTATTTGAGTCTCCTTGAAAATTAAGAAAATTAGACAAATTTTCTATAAAATCTTTTTGCTGATTCGACTCATGATATTATTGACTGACTTTCCATTGTGTTGATTTAATGAGGGACACGAGTTTATCATACAAAACGACCTTCAACATAGAGTCACTGATACTAAAAAAAGATTTTACACACATTTTTATTCAAGATTAGGAAATCGATATCACCAACCCGTTAAAAATTTGGGCGCGATTTCAGAAAATTATTCAATATTTTGAGCTTACAATTTCAATTTATAATTATCTCGATGTCTTTTAAATTGTCTTTTTAATAAAATTACAAGACCTATCAGTACAACATTGGATTCTTTTTATGGTTTGACTGCATTGTAATGAAATTATAACTAAATTTTTAGTCAAACTCTTTAAGTTTAGTGAAAAATAAAATTATTTGTATCTAATATAACTTATAAAGATTTTTTTTATAATTCAAAACTTATCGCAAAAAATCACTAACGAAAAAATATTTTATATGTATTATGAAGAGTCAGTTAACACTTTCTTCAAAACATAACTTATAAATAATGTTTTTGCTATTTATAATCTGATTTATATGTTCATCGATTTTAGAAATTTGTTTTCAATTAAACAGCAAATGTGAATATCATTAGGATTTATTGAATTACTTTCACGCCAAGTTCTTATTATATTCTAATAAAAAGCAAAGTATAGAATGTTTTTAAAGTTAATTGGAATCAACACTATAACAGGTGTTCTGTATAAGATTTTAGTCCTATTAAATGAACAAATTAATTTTTTAAAATTTCTCTTTTAACTACTGATTTCATTCTTAAATTAAATTCAAATTGTGTTTTATGCTCAACTGATTCAAAACTTTTTGTTTCATTCTTTCTTCAAATAGGCTATAGTTTTAAAGACAATACATTTTCATATATTAAACCTCTACTTTTCCAAATTTTTATGCTAATAAATCGAAGCACAACTTTCGTTAAAAAAAGAAAAAGTTTTATTTTTTTGTTGTTGAATACTTTTTTCTACTTTTTCAAAACAAAAAAAACAAAAAAACAATAACTCCAATAATTAAAATGCACAGCATTTTTAAAAAACAAAAGAAAGCAACAGATTGATAGTTTTGAGATATATTGTGAGCTTTTCAACCTATTGAAATCCAATTTTGAATTTTATTTTAAAAATTATCAGTTGTTAATGAGATTTTTGTGCAAAATCTTTTTCCAAACCAGGAATTTATTATTTACTAACCCTTAATTGAGAGTCTGGTATGAGGTTTATGCAGGACTACTTTTGTAAAATTCATTCCAAATAATATTTGAAAAATGTCTCTGCATATAATTATGACGAATCTCAAGAAATGGGGCCAAAGAAGGTAAATACAAATCTCAGATATGAGAACTCATACCTTTTTCAAACATTGTCGTCATTATCAAACTTGTCCTCAGAAAAAGACAAATGATACGAGCATAATAGCATTCAAGCGGTTAGATAATAAAGAGTCATTATCAATTCTAAATCGCTATCTTTATTTTCTTCGGCAATAAATTTTAATGCTTTAAAATTATAAATATACATAAAAACACCTGAATTAGACGAGTTGTGAACATTTTTCTTATCAGGGGTTTTAGGAGTCAATTCTCAAAATAATTTTAACATTCTAGCTCTTAAGTTCATAGTTAGTTAAAAGTGTTAGCATAGGATTTATAAATATGAAATGGAGATGATTTCAATTTTAAATTTACATCGATAGCTATACTTAAATGGTCAAATTCGACAAATTAAATTTTAATAACATTGTAAATAATTTTATGTAATGAGCATTAATCTGTTCTGATAAACATGGATTGAAATTAACATTAATTTATATCATATTTTAAAATATTTTTGAGTATGACTAGTAGAGTCGTTACTTTCGGTGGTTAAAAAAGCTAAAAATCGGTCGGTATTCGGTGGCAAAAAACCTCTTTTTCGGTGGTTATTTTCGGTTGAATAAATCGCGTTTTCATTGAGAATTAATGGGTCTCCCTTTAATTTTGAGAAGTTGAAAATATATATTGCTTGGTACCCCCTTCGCTATTTTGGAGAATTTTTTAAAAATGTAGTGCTTGGTCCCTTTTCGATATTTCAGTGAAATTTTGAAAAAATATTGCTTAACCTCCTTAACTATTTTGATGTAATTTTGCTCGATATTTGTTTCTAATGATTCGAAGCTCAGGAATAACTTATTATTTTAAAGGGAAATCAATAAAATGTAATTGAATCTACTGTCAAAAAATCAATACATTGAATAGGGCTTTTGTAATGCATTAAAGGGAAATTTGCACTATAATTTTGACAATATTGAGATTATATGAATTGACCCTATTAAAATTCTAGGAAAAAAGTTGGAAATACATTGGTTTTGGATAAATGAAAACAGAGTTTTCATATAAAATAGGGAAAATCGGTGGATTAACACGGAAATCGGTATTTTCGGCGGGAAAATTGAAATTTCGGTGGTTTTCGGTAGTTTGAAATCGATAAATTTAGTATTATAGGGACTTTATGTGGTAGTTAGACTTCATTCCCGCTAATTATCGAATATAATGAAAAAATCGGTGGCCACCGAAAGTAACGACTCTAATGACTAGAATGTGTCATATAGTTCTTTCTGTAAATAAGATGAAAACAATTTAGAATTATACTTCAATAAAAATTCTAAGGTTTGAAGATGTCTCAGGCTATAGGTTTCGAATAAAATTTTTGGGCAAAACATTTAATATAATATTTTTCATAATGTGATTTAAAAATTTTATCTCTTGAGGACAGAAAACTTGCTCCTTATCACAAGTGATACAAAATAGGTGAGTTTAATTCCTGAAATTACTCAATGAGTCTCATTTGAAATATTGTTTTTCGAATAATACATCGATCAATACAAAATATAAAAATATGATTTCTTTGTTCAATTTGAATAATAAAATGATCAGAAACATTAATTTTTATCATTAAACCTCAATTTCACCAAAATATTTTGTGTATTTTTGGGCCTATTTAAAGCCTTTCTTAAATAGAGACTTTGTGTGCAAGGTTTCTCACCATATATAAGCAAGGAAAAGGTGAAGGGGTTTCAATCCTATCTTCAAAGCTAAAAAATCCCCCTTTCAAGATATTTAGAAAATTAATCGGTTACAGGGTAATAAAAATTTCATAGCAAAATAATTATTAAAAATATACTTATGATTTTTTCAAGTACTGTGTGTCCCAACGAAAAGTATAGCCTTAAAACCTCAGTTAACTCTGTTAAGCATTTTTATTTATTGAAACCAGATAACTGCATATGATTAAAAAGTCAAAAATTGCAAAAACGCTATTACTACAAATTTCATTTATTGATATCAATATTAAAAATTCAAAAATAGTGTTTGAAAAGTAATTTTTACAACAAATGTTGAAAGTGCCCGCCGTCGTTATCCAAACAAAGGTTAACTCTTTTAATCATATTATCAGATGCATTAATTAAATGTTCTTGAGAAATGTTTTTAATTTCATTTTCAATATTAATTTTTAATTCATCCAAAGTTTGCGGCTCTGAAGCATAGACCCGGTCTTTGAGATAACTCCATAAATAAAAATCTGGGGTGGTCAAATTCGGGGAACGGGGGCCGGGTTTTTATTGTATTTAAGCTGAAAAGCCTCACGCGTTAACTTTAATGATTTAGTTACTAAATATTGTTTATATATAAAAATTCTTTCCCCTATTGAGAACACCATTTTTATTGTTATTGTATTTAATCTT